>JAUMJK010001035.1:0-161742 GCA_033558105.1 Coccyzus lansbergi
CCTCCTATTACACCCTCCTCCCCCCCCCCCCCCCCCAAGCCCCTCAACGGGCAATCTGCCGGCGCTGATTGGCTGCTGCGGTTTGAGCGCCGCGGGGCGCGTTTCAAGCCTTTAGAAATGCCAGCACGGGCTCTGGAAAGGTCCTGGGGGCATTTAGTAGGGTCCTGTGTGGAGCCGACAGAAGCCGAGCGGATCCGAGCCGCTCTTCGAACTGCGTGGATCTCCGCCCCTCCCGGCTACCCAGCTCCTGTGGGTCGTCCCATTACCCTGCCCTGGGCAGCAGTACCGCTCCGCACGGCAGCACTGAGTCCCCTTCACTCATTACCCAGAGCATCAAATGGTTGTGCGTTCCGCGCTCTGATCGGTCACTTTTCAATCCCGTCTTGTCAGCGCTGTTTCTGATTGGCTACACGAGCCACCCTCTCCTTCGTCGCTTTTCAATCCTCGTTGCTAGAGCTGTCTTCTGATTGGCTGCCTGGAGAGCACTCTGATTGGTCGCTTCTCAATCCCTCCTTGATAGTGCTGTCTTCTGATTCGCTGCACGAACCGCCATCTGATTGGTAGCTTTTCAATCCCACCTTGCAAGCGCTGTCTTCTGACTGGCTGGAGATTCCGATCTCTGATTGGTTGCTTCTCGATCCCACCTCGCCAGCATTGTCTTCTGATTATGTGCGCGAATTGTATTCTGATTGGTCACTGCTCGATCCCACTTTGCTAGTTCTGTGCTCCGATTGGCTGTGGCCCTTTTACAGTCAAGTTGCCCTTTTATTATCAATTGGTCAGCATGCCCTTAGATGCTCTATCTGCCCTTTTATGCTCTTTTTTACCAGTTGGCCCTTGTATTTTCAATCTGCCCTTTTATGGCAATTTGCCATTTTATGGCAGTTAGCCACGTTTGCCTTGATGTGGTCAGTTTGCCCTTACACGGTCAATCGCCCGCCCCTGTGCGCTTCCCCCGGGCCCAGGCTGCAGTACCGCTCCGCGGCCACAGCATGGCAGCACTGAGCCCACCCCCATTCATTCCCGAGGGCGTCAAAGGGCTGCGCGTTCCGCACAGTGGGGTCATCCCACCCCCGGCTCCCCAAGTCCCGATGGATCTGCTCTCTCCCGCCAGGGTCCCGGGGAGCTGGCTGGTCCCTGCAACCCCCGGGAGGCAGGAGCTGGGCTGGCCCAGCTGCAGGGCTGCATGTGGGGGGGCTCCTTCCACAGGAGGTACCTGATGCTCCCCTGACAAAGCGAGAGGTCGAGCTGAGAACAGACACAACTCATGACATACAGCTCAAGCACCTCAAGATAGAGACCTGGGCTGGACAGGGCAGCTTGGGGGGAGCTGTAAAAACCCACAGAGCTGGGGCCTGGCACACTTGTCACAGCCTTACTGCTGAAGAGTTTTCTAACTCTCCCCTAGAAAAGTGTTTTTCATACTGCTCTCATATTTACCTCCTCTGAATCCTCTGCTACTGATATACATTAAGGAAAAAAAAATCCTGGCAATATAGACAAGCTAACAGTTTTCTTGGGCATTTCATCAAAAAGTTCTGGGCAAAAACAGCAGGAGCTATCGCTAAAACTGCACTGGAAATCTTATTTAGGCTAAGCCTAAACCCTTAGGCCCCCTGATCCCGACCCCAACCCTAACCCCAACCCTGACACCTGACCCCGACCTTGGCCCCAACCCTAACCCCAATGCTGACCATGATCACGACTCTGACCCCAACCCTAACCCTGACCCCAATCCTGACACCGACCCTGACCCTGAACCTGGCACTGACCCCGACCCCGACCCTGATTCCTGACCCCGACACTAACCCCAACACTGACCCTAACCCCTGACCTCAACCTTGACCTTTTCACCTGACCCTTTTGACTCCGACCCCAACCCTTACCCTGACCCTTACCCTGACCCCGACCCCTGACCCCGACACTTACCCTATCCCCGACCCTAACCCTTGACCCTGACCCCAACACTGACCCTAACTCCGACCCCAACCCTAACCCTGACCCCTAACCCATCCCTGACCTTGACACTGACCACAACCCTGACCCTTACCCTGACCTTGATCCCAACCCTGACCCTGACGCTGACTCCAATCCTGATCCCGACTGTGACCCCGACTCCTGACACCGACCCTGACACTAACTCCGACGTTAACCCTGACCCCGACCATGACCCCTGACCCCGAACCTGACCCCAACCCTGACACCTGACTCCGACCTTGACCCTGACCCCTGACCTTGACCACGACCCCGACACCGACCCTGACCGCTGACCCCAATCCTGACACGACCCTGACCCCTGACCCTGAACCCGGCACTGACCCCGATTGCTTGCATGTTTAAAGTGTGTGCATGGATGGTGGGTAACCCTCATGGTGTGTGTGAGCATGCGCGTGGCTTGTGTATGGTCCATCCATGGCTGGTGCGTCACCTTGATGGTGGGTGCTAGCGTGCGCATGGCATGTGTATGGCATGTACACAGCATATACATAACATGTGCATGGCATGTTTGCCATGTTGCTTGCATATGCAAGGCATGTGCATGGTGTTTGTATGGCTAGTGTGTCATCTTGGTGTGTGCTAGTATGTTTGTGATGTGTGGATGGCATGTAAAAGACAGGTAAATACCATGCACATGGAGTATGTGGCATGTTGCTTGCAGGTGCAAGGTGTGTGCATGGGATGTGCATGAGTTGTTGTGACATGAGCCTAGTATGTACATGGCATGTGCATGGGGCAGTGGCATGTACCTGGGAGGGTGTATTGTGTGTGATGTGTGCCTAGTGTGTGTATGGCATGTTTATGACGTATGGCATGCACAGGTTTGGCTGGCGAAGCCCATGGCACCCTAGTATTGTCATCTTGATCTGGCATTCACAAAACACAATGTTGTCACGTGCTAACCCTAAGCAGAGAACGCTCCGGATCATGCTGTCAACTCGATCGACAGTGATTAGCAAAGACGAGTCCTGAGAAAGCCACATACCCGTACCTGACTGCTGCTGTCTGGAGGGCACCGCCACATCGCTTCTCCCTCTCAACCTGTGGAGGGGTCGGGATCCCGCAGGGGCTCTCTCAGTCACCAATACTCCTGTCAGACTCTCTGCTGACAAAGCAAAAGCAAGGAGCTGTTACGACAAAATACTCCAAGTGACAAAATACTCCAAGTAACCGTGCTTTAAATGAACCACTCCCCTCCCCTATGGCTCTCACCATTGCGCGTGACACTCCAACGCCCGGCGAGCTCCAAGCTGTGACAGACTGGCCTGAGCCCGCCATGGGACTGGGCAGTGCTCCTCTAGCCGTTCATGCCACTCCAAGGCCGTTGGACGGAGGACAAGTGAGCGAGTTTTCCAAACGAAGGCTTTACCAGAGGGAGGCAGGCATACTGCAGTTCACCCAGGTACGGCAGCCTCTTATGCTTCCATCTCCTGACCTTGAGCTCACCACCAGGGCATATCTTAGTCGTTAAGGTAACGGGTTCCCACTCCTTCCCACCCGACTTTCTGACCCTCACGCTATGGAAGCTCCTGGTGCTACCAACTCTCGTGTGGCGAAGATGCCCAACGCTGCATCACCTTTCCACTCCTAGAGCTTGTCCCTCTGGCTTAGCAAGCAAATCAATGGTCCCAGCACATGGCCTCCGCGCTGGAGAATTTCAGACCCATGGGACGAACCCTCAACAGCTTCCAGCTGCAGGTCCTGACAGCAAAGCAACCCACTTAGTTGCACCATCATCGGTCTCCACACCAAGTGAACACGAGCGTTTCACCCTTGCGGGGCTCTGAGGTGCCTCTGCAGGCTTGCCAGGGAACCAAACTGCTTTCTGAGGAACCATGTCAGTCAGCCTGTGCGCATTCTGCTTGGCCATCGCCTTCCCCGGGGCTTTCACTCAAAAACCGTGACACGATATCAACTTGGGCATAAGCACGTATGTACACATGCACAAAGGAATGTTAAAGGGCAACAACACGAGGCCTCGCTAGGCAATGGTGCTGTGAAGATGGTCTCCCCTCAGCCTCCTCTTCTCCAGGATAAACGACCCCAGTGCTCCCAGCTGCTCCTCATAAGAATTGTTCTCCAGCCCCTTTACCAGCTTCGTTGCTCTTCTCTGGACTCGCTCCAGAGCCTCAACACCCTTCTTGTGGTGAGGGGCCCAGAACTGAACACAGGATTCGAGGAGCGGTCTCACCAGTGCTGAGTCCAGAGGGAGAATAACCTCCCTGGACCTGCTAGCCATTCTGTTTAACTGATACAAGCCAAGATGCCATTGGCCTACTTGGCCACCTGGGCACACTGCTGGCTCATGTTCAGTCAGCTGTCAAACAACACACCCAGGTCCCTCTCCTCCATGCAGTTTTCTAGCTAGATTTCTCCTAGTCTGTAGCGCACTGCACAGGGCTGTTGTGCCCCAAGTGCAGGACCCGGCATTTGGCCTCATTAAACCTCATGTCATTGAATCGCAGCCCAGCAGTCCAGCCTGTTCAGATCCCTTTGAAGAGCTTCCCTACCCTGCAGCAGATTGACACTTCCACTCCAGCTGGAGTTAACTCCATTCATCACCACTCTCTGGGCCCAGCCGCCAAACCAGTTTTTCACCCAGAAGAGTGTGTGCCTATCCTGTCTTGAGGCTGACAGTTTCCTAAGCAGGATGCTATGAGAAACCATGTTAGAGGCTTTACTGAAGTCCAAGAAGACCACATCCACAGCCTTTCCTTCGTCCAGTAGGCCATCAGGTTTGCTTGGCAAGACCTGCCTTTCATGAACCCATGTTGACTGGATGTTTCTCCTCTCACCTGAATGGCAACCACTTGCACTTCAGCTTGGGCGCCCTCCTCTCCTTCCACTGTGAGCATATGAGAGACAGATGGGAAGGTTCCATGGCACTCTGCAAGGACAAGAGACATCTAAGAGGTGCATCTGCATTTCCCTAAGGCCCCTGAGGTACCTTAATTCTACAGTTACTGTTAAGAATGCGAAAACTCCCCTTCTGTACCACTGTTACCAGACATATGTTACCACAAATACTACAAATAAGTCTAAAAAGGTGTTAAGCCTCAAAATAGACAAAAAGGCTAAGCAGGTATTCTGTGTAACTGGAAATAAAAATATCTGAACCGAGAGGATATGCAGCAAGCATAACGGATGCTGCACCGTTGCAAAACACCGTGACCTGCAAGGGTTTTAAATGCAAAGGAGCCTGGTTATAGAAGGGATTCAAAGAAGCGACCTCCCTCCTGGGTCTCTCTAGAATGACAACATAAAAGTGCTTTCCAAAGCTCCCCTTCTCCTGCTTCCCCCACCTTCCCTTCCTTCTTTCCCCCATTTCGCCCCATATCTCCCCCCTTGCTTTTCTCCTCCCGCCCTTCCCTCCCTTCCTCCCCCTTCCGAACGGGGACTTCCCCCGCGGGGCCACAGCCGAGCGCAGACGCGGCACCGAAAGCCGCAGCCGTCCCTCAGCCCGAGCCCCCGGAGGAGCGCGGCTGACGGAGCGCGAGCCCGGAGCCCCCTCGAGCCGCCCCTGACTCACCCGAGCGCAGCCCCGCTCGAGCCGATGGGCGGCGGGGCCGGTGCGGCCGCGGGACCCGTGCGGGGCAGGGACCACTCGGGCCGCCCCTCGGGCGCTCGCCCGGCGCTGATTGGCCGCCGCCTCGTACACTCAACGCCTTCCATAAATTCATGTAACTTTAAATGCCGTATTTATTCAGAGTCTGATTACGACCACGGTTACACAAGCAAAGTGCCACAGTAATAATCTTACCTTCTGTATGTAATATTAGGATACTCAGAATGGCAATACAGAGTAAAATAAGTGTGTCTTTAATCACCTATTCAAAGATGACTAATAAGAAGGCTGAACGGCTTGGGATCTACCTGAAATTAGGATACTTTTGGTTAAATTACAGATCCTAACTGTGAAAGCAATTTTAATCTATTAATCCCCAGACTAAAATAACTGTGAGAACACAATGCATTCATATTTAAAACTATACTCTTGCATAAATTAACACCGAACTTTGTCAAATACCAGAAGTAACCTTGCAAATCTATTCAGTTTGCTTCTATGTATTTTGTGAATCCAGCAAGAACAACTGTATTATGTCCACGTGACTGTAATGTGTGATGATGCACGGTTCAAGTGATTACCTAATTGCCTACAATTATAGCAAGCTGCCCAGCTTGAGATTGTCACACGCAGACACGTTTCTTTGGTATGTTTTTTTCATTCTTCACAAAATGGTTTGTCGGAAGTTTTTAAATGTGCTTGTAATTCAACACCAAACGTCTTACTGAGAACACCCCCAAAATTTTCAGTACTGACATTACTATAGGGCACACATTATCTTCAAGATTGATCACTCTAAACCACAAAACGTACAACTGTTTAAAAACCAACAGACTAAACATATTAGTTCATTTCCTCTAAAAACGCAGCATGTATAAACTGTGAACGTTGATGTGATGATTCACACTGCTAGTGCTGTTTACATTACTTTTTTTGTTCATGTCATGAGATTAGGAAAATTGCCTCTTACTACTTCTAAAAAAACAGCAAAAGATAGCACACAGCCCAAAGGGAAATGCAGTACAATGCGCACGATGGACAGCACAAATTCACACTTCTGTGCCTTGAGGGTAACAGATGCCGGATGGGTTGCATGTGGGCAGTACAATATTCAGTTTCTTCTGAAATACCCCGCACACGTGTGAGGCCTGGGGCTGCGCTGCCCGCCAGGCTCTGCTTGAGCAGGAGTAGCCGTAGGCATGTCGGGTTGTGGGGCATGGGCTAGGACCTGCTCAGTGCAGAACTGGAGCGCAGTTAGGCGAGTGGTCCGCAGAGCTCTGCTCTCTCACACATGCGTAGGAGCACCCTCGGCCTCTGCATCACAGCGTGCCGCCCCTGTGCCTGCTGTTCCTGCGCAGATCCCAGGGACGGGCAGCCTTCTCCACTGGGCTGACATCAGGCCCAAGCACAGCAAGAGTGCGCAGACCATCTTACAAACACTGGGAAAAGACACTGGCCAAAGACAGTCTGTACTTCTGGTCTATAAGCGCCAAAGGAGGGCAGCAGTGACTATCAGGGATGCAGTGCGTAGTGTGAGATGGGTAATTCAGTGCTGGGGTTTCTGAGGGCAACGACCACAGAACACATAGCACCTGGGTGCATGGCTGCCTGCAGCGTAGCTGGGCAAGTGGCCTGCAGCACCAGTGAGTGAGGCCAAGGTCACAACTGTGGCGCGTGTGATGCAGCCGAGTGTGCTGCTCTGCTGCACTGCTAGGAGCCAAGTGCCCTGCACAGGAGTGCCCTGCCCTTGCTGCGCCCACAGCATTCTTGTATCACAGACTGACACGGTGGCTGGTATTTCTGAGATGCTAGCTGCCAATTCCTTGAGTTTTCCTTGAAAATTATTGAGAATTTTACTATTTCAGTGCTTTCTATGGGTCGGTAACCACCATGAGCCCTCTTTCTCAGCTCCTTGAGGTACTAACCCAGCCTCATTACAGGCTCATGTGTCTGTACTTCCACTATTTTGCATGAGTATACGGTATATTCTTTCCCACAGCACCCTCCAACAACTTAGCAATTTCCTGAGAAGTCTGAGTGCATATAAGGTAGCTATTGAAACCAGGTTTTGAATCAGCCCACAGAGGGATAAGCTCTCGCTATGAGGGGAGATTATAAATCTTACCTAAGAGCTCAGGAGTTTTATCTTCCAGGAGTTTATCATTAGGAAACCACAAAATGCTAAACGTAAGAGTGGGATTCCTAAATGATAAGGCGTGAGGCCTGAGACTACAGTGATGGATAAACCATAAGCTCTCAATCATAGCTGTATCCTCTAAGTCATAAACGCCTGGAATATACGGCAAATACTGAAGGCCAAACCATCAACTCTAAGCAAAAACCACCAAATCCAAGTGGGAACCTGGAAATGCTGTTACAGTTGTTTTACAACCGTTATTGGGGTGGGTGGGGGAAGTAGCTTTGTGCTGCAAAATGGTATTTCTGAGAAGTCTCGTACACTATTAACACATTTAATGTATTTACAATTCCTAAGACCTTTTCCTCTCCTGAATAAAGGTATCAAACAAAGCTTCGTATGACCAGTCTCAGGAAAAAAGGGGTCAAACTAACGATGAATTACATGTGAGATAATATTAAGTCAAAGGTTCCTTTTGGCATTTGGAATCAGCAGACCAGCTGCTGCTGGTGTAAAAATGGGTTCAGGGCAGACTTGGGAGTATATATGGTACCACGTCTAAGGGAGAAAAGATATTACACAGAACATGCCTAACTATGTACAGTTTCTTAGCTATAGCTATTGGAAGCAACTATACGTGGCATGTAGAGAAAGCTAATGGGAACCACCATACTGGTTATGCAGAGAAGAACACCTGGGGATACTTGTATGTAATGGAAAGCAATTCTCTTTAGGGAGATAAAAAAACCCAACACAACAGCTTTTACAATCTTCTGTAAGCTGAAATTTCCAACATGGAGTTAAAACAGAAAATACATGCACCTTCACATGCATCTTTGCAACAGGTAATATCCCAACTCAATTTGATAAAAAGATTAGGTGAGGGCTTTTTTTTTTGTGGGTAGCTAACTGTATCATACTTTGTAGTGTGGGCTTAGGGAAGTCTCTCAGTACTCCTGTGCTGCTGGCCACACACATAAAAAAGGCATTACGATAAACATAAAAATAAAAGCCAAGTTATAATCGAATAACACATCTGATGAAAGACAAAGAATTCTGATAGACCCAGTCACATTATGATGGTTCTTTTCCTCAAAACAATTACTTCATTTTTCATGAAGCAGCATCATCCAGCCTCAACAGCTAAACTCGACAAGCATTTTTGCCTCCTGGGGTTTTCCAGGGGTTATTTTGACTACTGATAAAGCCTGTAGTGTTACAAAATTAAGTCCCATTAAATGAATTCAACAGAGAGCATTAATCTGGACAAATTACTTCCAATAATCAGAAAACCATGGCGGTAGCAAAATCAGACAATAGTTTCCATTCGAGAACAGAAAAAGAATGCCATATATATAACCTCCTTTCTCTCAGGGAAGTTTTTGTTCCACTGTGATACAATTTGGAAAATGTTTCCTAGGTCTCTGTTAAGAGTAGATGCCTGGCCTTCCCTATTAAATTATGCATGAGTGCCTGAGATGATGGGTGAAAACACAACTTTTCCTTTGGAGAATTCTGAATTTCCAGCCAAGAGAGAAGGTAGAGTAAGAAAAGAGAAACATGGCATTATTTGTTTTGAGCAGCTGTTATGGGAAATTAAACACACCTCTTTACGTTCCTTGTGCATATTTACAAGCTTTTCTTGAAAGAGATGGTGCCATCTGCAGTAACATCTGTACAGTAGTAAGGGTTGGAAGAAGTTACTAATTCTGCAGTTAGGCTAGAGATAACACGGCAATAGGAGAAGTTTCCACAGATCAAAAATACCTCTTTGCCTCTGTCCTGTTTTGAGATGGTTCTCCTGTATTTCAGCCAACCGACTGACTGCATTGGATACATGCTTCTACCAAGTGTTTCTAGGACTGCCAGAAAGCTGACTTTCCACCTGTTCCCATGTTCTCATTGTTTACGGTTTCTGACATCTGCTCACTTTGCTAAAGCTATATCTGCCGCCCTTGGTGTTTTCAACTGCAACAGTTCTCCCTCTCGTCTTCTACATGCACATGGAAAATGGGCCTCTATATTCTGCTAAAAATATTTCCCTCATTTTATAAAGATGCATCAGACAGGCATACAGTCCTTGCTTAGATAGCCCTTATTTCTTCCTACAGTGACCACGCTTTAGTGACTTTATAAGTGAATTTCAATCAGTACTCCCCTTTCAATCATTTACCATCAAAAGGCAGCATGGTAGAGAGTTTAACGTAAGAAAGACTGCCCATTGTCTGTTGTCATTATCTGTGCAGCCCATAATCACAGAATAGTAGAAATCTCAGCACATGAGTATAGACTATGGGAAAAGTCACCCACATTATTTATCTTATTAGAAAATGTTTCTGAGACACATTTATAGAAAGTCCTCATATAATTCCCTCGAGTAAGCGTGTGTTTCTCCACAGAGTTTATCTGAATTGCCAAGGACAGAGAGTCTGGCAGTTAAATATACTTCCCCGGTGAGTCCTCTCAATCCCTGAATGTGTAATCCCAAACTAGGTTATAATACCTAGTTTGTCACCATGTTAGACTGGTCCTCCTCTCTTCACCTTGGGACTGTTGGGAAAACACAGCACAAGCCTACTGAGCGCTGTCACTCGTGCCTCCCTGTCTGTCCTGTGTGGAGCAAAGAAAAAAATAGGCAATATGACAGAACTAAGCACCCAACAGAAAAGTGAAGAGTCCTCAAGTCTTATAGATAGTATTAGAATAATTATTCCAAAAGAATTATTGCTGGGACACGTGATTAAGGAAAAAGCTAGTGGATTTACACAAATGCTTTCTGTAAATGCTCAGATCCATCCACCAGTAAGCAATACTCTTAAACGAGCAGTCTGAGATGTAAAAGCTCTGTTACGATAGCACTTTTCATTCTGATCACTTGAAACTTAGTGCTGAGTGTTGAAGACAAAAACAAAGGCTTCATTGAAGCAAAAATGGAGAGTGCCTCATTCATGCGAGAAGGAGAAAAGGAATCAGGAAGATAATATGACATTTCGCAGGCATGCAAGTCTAGCCGAACAGCAGTGCAAGAGCACTTTTCTGAAATACTATCAGTAGTTAATTGCCTGCACACAGTCTATTTACAGATGTTTTCACCAATCTAAAGTAGCTAGTCTCTCAGTAGCCTAAGAGTAAACACATACTTGTGATGCACCTAGAGATCACTGACAGCATTCAAGTGTCTATCATACAAAACCACTGGAGTTCAGCGAGGTGCTTTCATACTCAGGAATTTTTTGGTTCTGAAAGGTCAGTAATGAGAGCTTTATTTCACTGTTCTGCACTGAGAATTTTTCCATGCAAAGCTCTACTGTCATCTAAGAGAAAAGCACTGAACCAGCCCTTCTAGCTGTAGAACTAATAGTTTAAAGTCAACAGCCTCTGCCTGCTCAAAACCGGCTTGAGCACCATAATGAAAACACTGCTCTTTTCATGGCAAGTTTTGTCAGAAGTCAATCAAAGATATGCAGTTAACATAGCTCAGAATACAAAGATCAGCATGCACATTAACCCCAAAATATTGATTACATTTAAAAACAACTGGGAGGATTTTTCAGGAGGTCAGCTTGACTGCAGCATACCAGATCAGCTTTGGCAGACAACTCATACAAGGTTAAATTGCTTTTTCCATTTAACTGAACACAGGCCACCAGTCTAGAAAGCGCACGGTTTGTTAGAAAGTGCATGTGTTGAAAATAACAGCCACGAGCAGCCAGTCAGCTCAGGCAGAACAGTATTTAAGAGCATAGTAGAAAGACAAATTTGTGCAAAATTGCAAAGAGCTTGCAGTCTATTGATTTGCACAACCAACACAGAATTCCATGATAGTCTTAGCACAGCCTCTGAAAAAAAATGGCTCATATGTACAACAGTGACCTGCTTTGATAGTTATTTTTGGCAAGTTGGATCTAATCTATAGTCTGACATTAGTGAATTGACTCATAGCTTATAACCAAAAATTGGAGTTTGGTTACAGTTCTGCATAAGCCTGCTTTCATTTTTAAAGGCTAGCAAACGCTAATTTAATATCAACATGTTTAACTAAGACACTGGCCAGATTCTTCCAGGATCCATACTCGCATTATGGTAAGGGAAGTTCCCAGATTTTATTTCTAGCCTTTACACTGAAACTAGCCCGCAGCATAGTCTGTCACAGCAGAGAAGTCAATACGAACTCATTCTCCCATTTGTCAGTTCCATTTGATGGTCCAGGCAGTACTGCCAGCATCAACCATCAAGGGACAAAGAAACAGAAACGCACTTGAGAGAGTCTGAACCCAAAGACCCTGCAGGACTGCCGTCAGAGGTATTTACAGAGGAAGAGAAGCGATCTGCCTAGCAATACACGCCTATTGTATCCTTCTGTCATCCAGACAGACCTCACACATATTGCAGCTAACTCCTCTTTCACCAAATAGCCCTCTCATTTGACCACAACACCACAAAATGCTCCTTATTGCCTAGACTTAGAACTAGTGCTCAACCAGTTTCTCCAAGCCCAGAAGTCTTCTTACCACATCTTTGTCATAATTTATCCATCACCTCCTCTAAGTATCACTAGAGCTTTTACAGCTGTTTTCTCCAATTCAACCTTCCAGGCATACATTCCAGCAGGAAGGTCAACTGTCTCCCACAAAGTTATTTTTTTAGGCCAAAAGCATCACAGCTCTGTGATTATAGCCGCACCATTTTAAGAACGCACTTCAACTAAACCCAAGTTCCAGAGTCCTTCCTCTCCAGAAGAGCACGAGATCTGTTGGCTTCAGTTTATATCCACGTATTCTAGTCGTTACTAATGTCAAACACAAAATCCAAGAAGTTCTGACACTAAAAAAGCTTGCCTTTGCCATCCATACCCTTTCAGGACTCCTACCTGAAACAAACACCTCTCTGAGGGCTGTCTAGATGCAAATGTGCCACCCACATCTACCTTCTATCTCAAACATGCGTTAAAAAAGTTTTCCAGCTTCCTTTCCAAGAGCAGTCAGTCACCTCCAGGTACGCCTGCTCCTTCCAGGTGCAGCCATGAGGGGCAGCAAGAGCCGTTCAGTACTGACGGGCAAACTCTTTCAAGCATATGGCTTTAATATTGTTGTATCTCATTTATATAGATAGGGTATGCGAAAGTACCAGCACGGTATTCCTCAGACTTAGGGCCTTCAAAAACCTGCTAACAGATGTAAAAGACTTTAGAACATGCAGACACAGAACAGAGGTGTAAAAATACTCACAAAAGCGTCCCGCCTACCAGGGACACGCAAAGGCAAGGAGAGCTACTGCGCTGTTCTAAGGCCCTTTTTCTTTACGTGCTGCTCTACTGCCCAGCCCATGACAGCATGGCAGAACTCTCTGTGCCTTATATGGTTTGTTCTGAAACAGACTTCACAGATTTTTTTCATTGTATAATCGCATAAAAACATTTTCACATCGTCATCTTCACTAACTGGAATAATCAGTGCACAAAAAATATCTTTGGCCTAACTTTGCTGGGAAAATCTTCACGTGGAATTATTACAAAGTGACTTTACCTTTCATTTTCATTTCCAGTACATATCCTAGTCCATTGCAGAAGATGGAGTGCCTTGCTTAGCACCTTGCATTGTCCTGTTACTTTGTCCTTGAATAAAATGGGTTCAAAATATGAGACTGTTAGTTTGATGCTGGTTTTACATCCTTTCCAGAGAAACGCAAACAGGGTTAAAACAACTCTGGTACGGGAACCAGATCCTGATAGGCTGGACACAATCCCCCTCACACCCTATCTTAGAGTTCCAAATGGTGAAAAGATACCCAGAAAGTCTTGCGCTTGTTTGGCAGCTAACAGAAAAATATTTCTTTTGGCACTTAGCAACACTCTGGATCAGAATTTTAGTATAAAACAGCATACAGAGCCTATCCTGTTAATCCATGCTCTCTGGAAAAGCTTTACTCTATCTTCTTGCCTTTTAGACATCTTCAAGGCTGAGAATTTTTTTCAGGATACTCTTTTGGAGGAAAGGTCTTCACAGCTTCCTTTTGGGATACTGGTCTTTCAGAGTATGTTGCCTGTTTGTTTTTTTTTTTTTCAATACATTCAGAGAAAAGACAGCAATAAAAATACCTCCACAATTAAAATGGGAAAACGGAAATACCATACTTACATAAAATGACTGCAGAATGTCGGGGTTCGGGGGTTTTTTTGCTTTGTGATTGAAAACAGATCTCTATGACACGCAACACAAAAGTGAGAAAATTATTCTTTTCGGTCTGTAATATTATATTACACAGGATTGATTTTAAATTACGAGCTTAATTCATACATTTATTAAAGAGCTTCAGGTAATTTATTAATGTAGAAAAGGGTAAAGTAAATTTTGTACCTTCTCAGAAGTATGGTTGCCCTCTGACCTGCGATCTGAATTCACTCTCTCATGTAGTATGGCTTAGAAGTAAAGCGAGGAAGTGAAGACCTGACATTACTTCAGTTCAACAGAAAAACGTTAATACTATGAAAGCACTCTAGTGTTGTGGTTTCGGGGTTTCTTTTGATGTCTAGAATTACCTTATAACCAAGGTAGGATTTGCCAGTCCACAGATAAACTAAGTATTAGATAAGCTCTGGAGCGAGTCCAGAGAAGAGTGACAAAGCTGGTTGAAGGGGCTGGAGAACAGGCCTTATGAGCAATAGCTGAGATAGCTGGGGTTGTTTATCCTGGAGAAGAGGAGGCTGAGAGGAGACCTCATTGCTCTCTACAACTACCTGAAAGGAGGTTGTAGAGAGGAGGGAGCTGGGCTCTTCTCCCAAGGGACAAGGGACAGGACGAGAGGGAATGGCCTCAAGCTCCTCCAGGGGAAGTTCTGGCTGAACATCAGGATAAAATTGTTGACAGAAAGGGTTATTGGGCACTGGCAGAGGCTGCCCAGGGAGGTGGTTGATTCACCTTCCCTGGAGGTGCTCAAGGCACAGGTAGACGAGGTCCTGAGGGACATGGTTTAGTGTTTGATAGGAAAGGTTGGACTCAATGATCCGGTGGGTCTCTTCCAACCTGGTGATTCTATGATTCCATGTGTTTTAATATTCAACTTGAGTATCTATCTCCCCATTTTAAGGGACGTGGCCTGAGGCCACTGTCACGGTAGTGAGACGTACATGACTCTGACAATAAAAGAAGTATAGAATTCTTGTAGAAACTGAAAAAAAATCCCATATGCATACATGCATTAAACTGAAATGGCAAGTCTGCCTCATGAGTCCTATGCTGTACCTTTTGCAAGGTAACTTCTATAAATTATCTGCAAGCAGATAACTGAAACTTTAAGTGAAAGTTCACACATTGCTCATCGAAACATACATAACGACAAGTGTCTGCTTACCTACAAGAAACATTTCTGACTGTCACCGGTATGATTCTCTATGGGCCATGTGAATCTCATGCTGAGTCTTGGCTGATGACAAGAAGCTACATGCGTGAGCACAATGAGACTGGGTGAGCAGGACCCATCAGACTTCAGGCATCCCATCTCCATACGACAGATATATACTTAGCAGCTATCCTGAGAGGAAACTCGAGATCACTTGGCACTGTGCTGCAGTAGTGAATTTGCATCACTGCCTTTGAATTGCAGAGCCGAGGGCAACAAGACAAACTGCTTTGCCCTGCTATTGGAGGGCAGAGAGTACAAACACAGAAGAAGCTTACACAGCATCTGTCATTTGAAAAAAAAAAAAAAAAAAAAAAAAAAAAAAAAAGACCACAGTGGAAGTTCCGAGAGCTCCAAAGCCATAAAAAGATTAGAAGCTAAACACATTTTGTGCAAAAATCGTTATATCTTGCCTATGTCACACAACACACTGCATCAGAAATCTCCAACATAGTACGGAAGAGGTGTGTTCATATCAGTGTGGCACTGAGCAATTTCAGCTGAGCTGCTCCTAAGTCCTGTGGGCTGATTACGATAACCTGTGAGGACATCTTGTCATAGGGATGGACAGCTCAGGGACCTGTAACTCAGACACGCACTTGCACTCACGCTGCTTGTAAACGGCTAAACTGGAGCAAAAAGAGTGGGAAGACATAACAATTGTTTACAAACATTTATAACAAGGGAAACTGTAAACAGACAACTGAAGAGGTAATAAAGACAAATCAATGACACAACTGAACATGGGAGAACTTTCAAAGGAGGTGATGGACAGCTGTAGTTGACAAAACACTCAACGCTGTTACATGAAGACAATTTCAATACTGGTATTTGATTTGAAAGGATGACCAGGCAGCTGTAATTTCTCTCTCTACTTATTTCCATCTAATTTCTATTGCTCCTCTATTCAAGTTGCATTAAGATGACATTTCAAACATCAGTGCTCTGCGTGAATGCCAGAAGCAACTTGTGCCGGGGGGGCATACGGCATCTGAATGAACGCAAGGGAGCTCAATCAAAATTTCAGCCTTGTGAGGTTTTTTTCTGAATGCTTGCTGTTCTCCTTTCAGATCTGGAAAGTTGCAGATTGACATATCTCTGGATTTTTTATGTTGTGATTCTTTTCTCCTAGGATCTCTGCCCGACTGGTTCTGGGAAACTTGTGACCTCTGCATATTTAATTAGAACTCGTAACTTTTTCCATAGCAACATATTTTGATGTGACAAATTCAGAATCTGTCAAATTAAACAACTTCTGGTCAGATAAAGTCCAAACACATATAAATACTAAGCAGCAACAGGATGTATGACATGAAAACAGACACTGAAAGAGGGATGAAAGCCTTTGCTTTGGCTAATTTATAAGACTGAACTTAGTAATTAATGAACTAATACAAATATAAAGGAATTGGATTGCATGCTGAACTGGTATAAATAAAGAATTCTTAAAACTAATTTCCTTGCAGTTCAGTGCAGATAAAATCCAGCTGTCTGGTGTGCCAGGACTCCCATGGTACAAGGGAACCAAACTACTCACAGGAAATAGTTCATACGTGGGAAAAGCCTTGCTTACAAGGATGAACTGTATAAGCAGGCGGAGAAAGAAAAAGAAATCCTCTGTAACAAAACCTGAGCTCAGATATTTAAAGACCCAGGAATCATGCAATTCAGTATGATGACCAAAGAAAAATAATTTAAAAAACCCATAGCAATTATATAGGGTTTTTTTTAAAAAAAAAACCATTTATTTATGATACGTATCTTGCATGTGCCAAAAAATGTTTCCTTCAATAAGAAAACCAAGGAATTTTTGTCAGTCGGCTATCCTATTTATGCTTTACTGTAATTCATTCACTGATTCTCGATTACAGACACTTTTTGATATTCCTGTCCTTGACATCTGTGTGAGCTTTTTTAACGTATTTCAGTGTCGGTAGAGACTTGCACAGAAAACCACTGGCAGCTGTGATGGACGTGTCTGGTTGTGATGGCTGCATTCAGTTCCAAGTGGATTTGGTGAAGACAGATAACAATACCGTAACCAAGGGCTGGATGCGCCCACCTGGCCACTGTGCTGGTCACCGTCTGACTCAAACTAAATTTGGAAAAAACTAACATCTGCAGTCAGTATGCAAATACGAGTCAACCATACCACCCCGTCAAGAGCGAGCACCCAGGAGCACCTTGAGCTCTCCTGCATGGCAGAGGACTAGATGCCAGGATTCCCCCATGAGTAGGGGCATCTCTGGAAACTGAGAGAATCCTTAGCGCATCAAATACTTAGTAAGAGAATTGGAAATAAATGCGCTGAAACTTGTAATCTTAGCTACATAATATAAAGGACCAATTGCACATATATATATAATCCTTTAGACATAAACCACTGACCAAGTCTGGGACTAATACTGCATCCAGCTGCGCCACATTCCCTCTCTGAACCTTGTGACTCAGCAGGAGGGTCTTTCTAACAGTTTGTTTGACCCTGTCCCACATGCAGTAAATAATGAAGCGCGCCTTGCTATTGAATGTTGTTACACCACTGCTGCACTTAGCATTAACTCACTGTCTTATACCAATAAAATGTATTGCTGCTTCCCTCTTGCACGTGAAGTGCATCACACTCTTTGTGACAAAAGGCAAACACCAGTGTGGAATAGCTGCTTTGCTTTCTCCTTCTGGTTATTGTTAGACACATTATTGCTGTCCCTTCTCTATTCCATTCGTTTTCTCTATTCCCTCTGTTTCCTCTTTCCATGAAAAATACTGAATACTAAGTTAAATATGGTGTCTTTAATCCTTGCATTGCAAATAAGGCATTGCTGGGGTTTCGGATCCTTCAGTATCACAGACACTCTGCCCGAGTGTCAAGGGAGAGCAGCAAAAAAACACAAAGAGGTTTCCTAGCAGATATCTGGATTTCCCCTCATCTATCCTTGGTATAAAGGAAAAGTTCAATAAACACTTTGGTAGCCTGCAAGACTATCTAAATGGAGAATTACATTACTTTCATAAGCTAGGTTTTCTGCTTTAAAATTAAATGCCCTATTTGTGTAAACTCTCTCATGACTGTCAGAAGAGGTAATTCTTCAAATTAAATGCTTCATCTCACCAATTTAAGAATCAAAAGCCTCATTGACGCGAAAGCCTTGATCCCTCAAACCCCAAAACATTTTGTAACTTATTTTAAAATAAGATTGAACAACTTAATAAATCTACTGCTACGTATAAGATTCATTTAAGGAATCCAACAGATAGATTGATGGGACGATACTTGAGATACAGACGGCGCATCGCATTGTGTGCATCTCAAAAAGGTCATCATTATTTTTAAAAACCAAATAGTAAAACTAGAATGCTTTGGAGTTAAGAGAAACAGAATTTCCATGATTTTGCCTTCCAAATACAGGTTGTTCAGGCTTCTAGCTGCAGCGAACAGGTCCATCTTCTAAGTGAGTTGGTGAGGGAGGTCATAACTGCCACTGCATTTATAAAACCAGCAGCATTCGTTCACTTTCTGTGCTTGCAGTTTTCCCAGCCACTTTCACAGATCATGGCTGCCTCATGGGTCCTAAGGATGCCATAAACTTAAACAGTCTTGTAAATCTTGAGGGGGAAATGATCTGTCTCTTGTCGTAAGCAGAGGGCCTAGGAGAATGTCTATGGGGCGTCACCAGCAAAGCTGCCGAAGAAAGAGCCAAGATTTCGGGGTCCCTGACCTTTCCCAGCCCTCCTCCACCAATGTCAGCCTGCAGCCTGTTCTGTAAAAGTTTCTGTTCACCCAGGGAGCAAAATCAAACATCTTCTCCAGGGACACTCTCCCTTTCTTCCACCAAGTCACTCATCAACAAGGCATCCAGAAAGAAAAAAGTGAATTAAAAAAAAAAAAAATGCGTGTCATTCAGTCAGGGTTTCCCACAGCAGAGTGTAAATACCCAGACATGCACAGAGTCTAGCACTGCCTCGTCAGCAGAGCCCCAGCCTTAACACTGAGGTTTCCCATGTTTGGAGTGAGCTGTAACGGTGCAGAACCGGTGCCAAGCGCTTTCCTGGTGATCCATGTATCTGTGAAGCAGGCATGTGTAAATATGGTTAAATGGAGCAACACCAGTATTTGACAAGTGCTTGGATCCCCCATGTCCATACAAACATGTGTGGCGTTTCACCAGTGGAGCATTTTGTCCAAAACTTTTTGGACTTATGACTGCTATGTGAGGCTTTTTGAAGGCTAATGATAACTGTATTGTTTGGAAAAATATACCTGTTAGCCTAGTCTCACTTTTATTGTCAGTCAAGACAGAACAAGGTAGGATAAATGTGAAGAATTTTCCAATAAACTAAAAATCAGATATTAAAAAAAAAACAACTACAGTACACTATATATATTTTTAGTAGAGTTCACTGCTTACAATTGGCCTTTTTTAAGTGAAAGCTGTGAAAAAGTTTATTGCTCCAATTTTTGTGACCACTTCCAATCCCTGTTCTGTGCCTGGAGTATATGAGGTTTAGAGAGATTTTGTACAACCTAGTCAGCCCCCCAGCAGCCAGAGGGGAAGCAGCAACTTGCACAGAGTTCCAAGTGGGTTTTGAATGGGAAAATGTACTCTCGGCACGAAATTCCCGGAAGGTTTGGAAACTGCCATCCCAGAAAGAGGTAAGGCTTATGTTGTTTGAGCTCCAGCCTCTGCATCACGAGCACCTCCTCTGATTTAAAACCGCTTCCTGCTGGTGCTTGAACTGGAAGCGGTCTTAACAAGCCACAATAACACTGGCTTCCGGGGGCAGCATGTGCACGGAGGTCTGAAATGATAACAGGAATGTATGAAGTCACACAATTAAAGCCACAGCTTGCATTTCACACTACCTACATTGACCTTTCTACTTCATTTCATTTGACACATCATATAACATCCTTCTGTAATTCCTCGGGGAGACTGAAGACTTCAGCCTACCGTGGAAGTGGGGTCTCCTCCTTCTTTTCCCATTCCCAGTCACTGATGGACTGGTTCAAGACCCCTGCAGGGATTTCTGGAAATGGAATATTTCCCCGGGTCTTGTTGCTTGTCTTCTAAACCATTTGTTTCATTGCCTCAGGACTCTGGACTCTGCTCTCATAGACCATGGCAGTCTCACGGTTTCAGTGCTGAAATGTGGTTTCTGAAATGTATCACTATGATTTTGATATAATTTCAGACTAGAGAACTTTATCATGGTTTTATTTAGTTCTACTTAAATGCACTTCCCATTAACAGGCTTTAGCACGAACAGGATTTTGCACATAATTGTACTACGTGGCTTTTACTCCAAACCAGTCAGGGAACAGGGTGCCTTATCCCCTACGCTGCAGCTCTGTTTCCAGTGCTAAAGGGTGCAACAGAAGCACAGCCTCAGCATACTGCAGTTGCGGAATTCCAGTACGCCAAAGAGCAGTATAACTAGGGAGCATTCACTCAACCAGAATTTGTAGCAGTTTTAGTTTATACAGTTATGTTACTTACAGAACTTATGTAATTAGACACTTCAGCAAGAGACACGTCCGTACTACTGCACATACTCACAGTTTATATAGCAGCGTTAAATATTTATAGCTACGCAGTTATAGCGCATCTGTCACCAGAATAAGTTCTGTTCATGGAGACATCACACTGACGGCAAGTGAAATTTTATTTGAAAGTCCTCTAAAACAGGAAGAAAAAGCACTTCAGCAGTAGGTTGCTTTTGTCACTAACTAGAACAAACAGTACGTTCCTGTTTATAGCTAGAGACACTGAGGAATAATTTTTACTGAAGATAACCGTTTTTACAGATGATTCCTAAATCTGCAGATTGCACAGAGTCTCTGAACTATGCTTCGTCAGTAAGGGGAAACTAATAGTGTCTCCTCGGAGAAAGACACTTGTATTGCTCCACAGCCTACAGCTGTAGTTCATATACTCTGGCAGAAATACAGGGCAAAGGCAATGAAAAGGGGAAGGGGAAGAGCAAGAGAGGAAAATGAAGAGGAATTGTGGAGCTCCTCTGTTTTCTCTGGTCTTACGTTTTGTGAGGAAAACGGATTTAAAGATTATGAACATCAACTCTATCCTGAAATTTTACATGTATTTTTGTGAGGAAGTTAAATCATTAAACAACTAACTTCTATATAAATTGCGATATCAAAATGTACCAGTGTTGCAAATAATTTGAGGGAAGTTCCTCTCTCGGCTGATGTAAATAGTTCTACGGAGTTCTATGTGTCCTAGCTTTACATCTTTCCCAACAATTTTAGTTCAGTGATTGAAACACCTATGTTCTGTGTGGTTCATCTCAACTATGGAACTCAGAACCATGTGCTGAGACAAAATGTACCGCAACATGCAGGCAACAAGGCACTCCAGAGCCACGATCATGCTACGTGAAGGGAATTTTAACTGGCCCAGTCTAACCAGCAAAGACAGTGAGGCTAGAGCATACCTGCAGCCTTACAGCTCATTGAGAAATGGGTATTCTACTTAAGTTTATAAAGAACCACATAGGATTCACAGTCCGGAACCACTCTCTCGGTAGCAAGGTGCCTGCAAGTTAGTTTTCAATATTCTCTCTGTGCTCATTCACTGGACGTATGGCAGTGAATGCAAGCTCCTTGCGCTACAGCATACTTGGGCTCACTCCCCACACCGCCTCAGGCTTTATTACACCTATCCAGGAAGCAGATGGCACGAGGTGAATTTCTTCTTTCTTTAAACGCATAATAACCCGCATGTCCCATCTTCTGAGAGAGTCTTCTAACGGCCAACCTGTTATGTAATCTGAAGGCTAGCATCAGCCATATTCTGAGAACGTTCGTTGGATGCAAACCCTTTGGGACTAAGAGAGGTGATCGCCACATCTCTAGAAGCTGATCTTATTTACCTAGTGAGAAGCCTACGGATGGCAACCGCTTCACTGCAGAGCCTCATGGTTCTATCTACTAAACAGCCAAGTCTTCCCAAGCTTGCTGTGTCTCTAGGGACTTAATTAACTTTAAAATAAAAGAGTAAGATGACAGCTGATGAGTAGTAGATATGCAGAGGTTTTTCCACATCACTATTTTAAAATTAGATGGTCAAAATTAGGCCTCAGATTTTTATGAAATTTGAATCTGGCTCTCTGTGTAAAGTCTTTCGATTACGAAAGATGACATACAAATGTCACCTGTTATCTGGGCTGGATGGGAGGTAATATTTTTGGCAGTATTAAGATTTTATATAACTTCTTTATGTCCAAGATTCTGTAGTATTTATTTTGCAGTTATGTGTCCATGTCCTCTGGGAGTCTTGGTCTGAGAACTTTCTGCTGTGGTTTTGTTCGGTATTTGAACTTAGATTCAGTTTCTTTTTTATGTCATAGAGTCATGTCCTCCCTCAAGACTGAAGTTTGGGTTTCTTTACCCCTTTTTGGAGATTTTTTTTTATCTGAAATTAATCCCCTGAGCCTACAGATTAACTATCCTGGCATACCTAAACCCTAAAATTTGAAAACAACCAAATGAGCAATAAAGGTGAAACATGACACCATCTGAGAATGAAAGTTACTTTGATGGATCGGCTGGCAATGTGTCAGCTACGGATAATCTTTTCTCATCTCCTAGGGGCACTCGGTGAATCTATTTTTCTTTACAAAGGAATTACTATATTTTTTGCAGCAGGCAAAGGAAAACCAATAATTTAGGTGAGGAAGCACAAGCTCCAGCATGACAGAAGAGGGCATAAGACAGGTTGTCCATGAAAGTCTTTGTAATGTCAACCAAATCCATTCTTCACATTGCATGGCTACAACAGAGGTGGAGGAAGTCTAGTTTTGCAAAGAGATGCATTTTGACTGTGATGGTGACACAGTGAACATATCACTTTAGTGTCAGCTTTGTAAAACTTAAAATCTTAATGGTTTACCTTTGCTGTTTCTTTTCTACAATAGTTTCCAGTGTGGCCTACCAGCTTTAACAATCAGCATAACTTGCCACTTCCTCGGAGTGCTAATTATCACCTCCTTCTTCAGTTTTACAATGAAAAACAAAAACAACAACAACAAAAGTAGCTTATTAAGTCCACAAAAATAATAAGTTTTCATATAAAGCACTAATTTCTTCTCATTTGATTCCAATGAGGACAATATGATTCCAGGAATGGGCTTGGCCCTGAAGTTTCAATGTCACTGAAATCCTAATCCTTAGAAAGCACTGGAAGATGAACTTTGACTGCACAGACCTTTAAATAAAAATAGCATTTTTAGTAATGTGTTCTTCCCAAGTGCCTGCTTCTTCCTAGTATGTTTCCCATCCTAATACCGTATGTTTTTGCAGCTGGCAGTTGACACTGCCAGTGAGCCTTTATGTTCAATGTTATTTAATATATTCCCATCAGAAAGCTATTTTTGCTATTCAATTTCAGTATCTTCTTGAAGTGTCTTGCATTTAATGTATATATTTTAATTTGCATTTTTTTCCCATAGGATAAGTAAGCAATGATTCAAATAACCATACTGAAAGAATTTAGGCACTTTGGCTCAGAGGAAAAAAGTTTATAGAATGGTAAACTGCATTGTTTTACTGAAAAATGAACAAACGTGACTTAACGTTTTGGATGGCTATACTGGAGACAACCGATACGGCACCATCATAATGGAACACTTGCATTTTATTTCATAGGTACGGGAAAATAACATGCTCAGCCATCATCGTAACGAATAGGGTGAAAACTTCTCAAAAATATTGTCCCATTCTATAGAACAAACTCTTGAACAGTTACACGTGGCCCTTCAAGGGGCAGTCTGTGTGGATCCTTGTGCATGTGTCCATGAATGTGGGGTTTCCTGGCCTTTAACTACATGCTGTTGCTGATCCCCTGCCTCCAGTCTTCCCTCAATGTTCCAGGAGCACGCTTGCAGGGAATCGCACACCCCACAGTCCTGAGTTCTGCTGTCTCAGCTGCAGAGCACTGCAGTGGGAACCCTCAGGCTCGCATCTGTAGGAAACACCCGCCTGTTCTTTGTGCCAAGGGCATTTGAGTTCAGTGCTCTCACAATCCCCTCTAGATTTTCATACATATAAAAGTCAAGCACCCGGAAAGATGGAATCGGTTCCACCTCAGAGTACAGCAGCAACACAGCCTACAAACAGTTTTTCCCTTTATGCTTCAAATATGCTTTGCTAATGAAACTGTAATTAGCCTTTTGTTCGTATTGCCCGCAAAGCTCACAATAACATGGGCTAATATACGGAGTTTGAAGGGTAGATATTTACATATGCTTGCCCAGAACATATCTGCCATTGCTGCATCACAGTAAGATGTACACTTCCTTTCTGCTATAGTCTCCTAAATAAGTATACTTTGTTCTTTCCCCTGGACTGAGAAAACTCTTATTCACACACGACCAGTATAAAAATATTGTGACCTCTTTAACGATCTCCAAGCCAATACTTTCTGCTGAATTGGAAAAATAATCTTATGTGGCTACAGAAATAATGTTTGTGTTGTATCAGCGGCGTTCCCGCCAAAGGCTGGATTATCTGTTTCACATCCATTTAAACACAGGAAGGTTATAACAGGGCAGACAGCAATCTGGACTTTATTGGCTGGGAAAACTGACCTCATAAATCTGATTTGATACATCTGTCCTTTCAGCTGTCCGTATATATGCCCATGCATCCAGTTGGCCATGTGCCTGCTCAGTGATGGATCAGCTTCTGCAGCTACCGCACAGAGGATTTTCCATCTCTCCCTCTCTGCTACAAAAATAAATATATTGAAAGACGTGCAGAAAGCAAGACATGTTTATTGTCACTTGTAAGTGCCTGAAAGAGACAAGGTTCCGTTACTATCATGGGTCAGGAAGCGATCTACCTAGAGCAATGCTGGTCATGCCCACCTGTCTATCTCTGTAAGCAGACACTGACACTACTCTCACTGGCAGCTTGAAGTACACAGCAGAGTCTATGAATGGACAACACTACCACACAATGTCACAGGCCACCTCACATCCCAAATACCTTACAACCCACACTTCAGCAAAGGACTCGTATTTGCTACCTGAACCCAATTAAAGATACCAAACTTCCAGAGACAAAGTTGCAGGCGGAGAAGGAAGGATCAGAACTAGCACTGTATAACTACAAAACAGCTGTTGTGGTACAACAGTTATTCCAGCTTCACCAATTTACAGAATTGCATTTACTAAAGTGAAATGTTCAGTTTGTTTATCACCAAAGACATGAAAAGTCTGCTGCTCCACAACACAGTACGTATACCTAATAGTGAGGTTTTTGAAGGGAGTCACCGGCAATCCCTTTTTTCTCCAAAGTTCTGCCTATTCTATGACGTAGGACCATCCATACAGGCTTACAACATTTGCTTTCCATCAGTAAATCAACTTAATATAATTAGTAAATACAAAATAAAAATAGAGCATATTTCACTCTCAGCCTTTTCAAAATGAAGACTGTCAATATATTAAATAAAAGGCTCTATACCAACAAGCTGTTTTTAAAACAGCTCATACTAGCTCAGGAACAAGTTCTTTTCTTTCTGTTAATTTCCATTGATCTCTAGGAGCCTTGATGTGAAACTTCAGAAGCACTGCTATTATACTTTACCTGGGAAAGTGAAGCTATATGAAAAAAGTAGAAACAAATTAAAAATTAAACATTGATATTTTAGAATGTTTCCCTCCTACCTTAGAATTATTTTACACAAAGGTAATTTCATAATTGATAAATATTTCTGTTCCAAATGTCTGACTTAGCTGCTAGAGGCATGTAACAGCAGTAAAATATAAACCTAAGAAGCCTGACATCTGTACTGATTCAAACCTGTTTCAGGCACTGTTGTTTAACTTCACAGTGGGAGAGCAGAGGATTAATAAACAGATCAACCTCCGTACTATGGATGGATTTGACAGTCCAGCTGCCTAGAAGGAAGGCAAAGAAGACTAGGCTCGTGCTGCTGATCCAATTTTCTGCTATGTGCTGAGAGGCTGCAGCAGTTTGATCTTATTTTACAATGACTCCACTTCCCAACAGCTCTTCTAGGATAAGATAAGATGATCATGGGAACAGCAGCTGATAGAATAATCCACCCATTGATTTCTTCTCCCTGCTTACTCCCTGCGCTTTAATTGAATTCTGTGGTTCAGCATTGGTTTCAGCCTCTGCTCTCCGAGTCAACTAGAGTACAAAGTAAATGCAATGGGAAAAATTAAATTCTTGAATTTTGTCCAAATGGAATTGGACAAAAATAGTCTCAAAGATTCTCACTGCAAGTTTCGACTCTGGAATGAAGGTTGTGCTGGTTTGTTGTTGTGAGGTTTTTGGGGGTTTGTTGGTTTTTTTTTTTTTTTGTTATGGTTTGGGTTTTTTCCCTTTTCACTCATCTCTTCCTTGCAGTAAGGGCAAAGTGAAAAGGAGAATGCTGGGAAAGTGAAAATTTCTTGTTCCCAGAAGCAGGTTAAAAAATTAAGGGAGCTGGAGGTTTTGAAGAACTCACTTTTGACACAGAAGTCACAGAAGAAACTCAGCAGAGCAGGACAAGTTGCTGTCAGTCACTTCTTACATAAACACTTCCTTTGTCAGTCACACTAGAACTCGGTTTGCAGTCTCTCATCTGCGTGCTATGCAAATACTAATATATAAATACCAGGTATCTAAAAGCATTTCAATGTTAAATGTAATTCTAAAGAAAAAGGATATATTTATAAACAGAAATGAACAGTTCACTTCCCGTCCAGCACTGTGCAAAGTCTTTACATGCACTACCTCTCCACTGTGCAGATATCATAGTGGTAACAGAGACTTCATCCATAGCCTCCAGTTCTTCAACAGCATGCAATGTAAGTTTCTGTTTGCGGAGCAGTACATGACCGCATTATAAAAATCTGTTGCTAGCAATATGAAAACATATTAAAAGTTTAACTAAGACAATGTGTTTCAGAAGAATTTGCTTTCTTTGGAGCTGGAATGTCCCCATAAAAAGGCATGATCTGTACTAGCCTGAGCTGTCCAATGATCTGCAAACGCTGCACATTGTGTCCTGGAGTAAACTCTGCTTTCTTCAAACCCAAATTGGGTTGAATTCCTCCTGTGCATGCAGAGAGCATTTTCAACTAATGCTACAGCTGCATGTCTAAAACCTGCATTTTGATTTGTACGGTTGGCTTTTACAGGGGTACTTTCACTTTATGGTACCGCAAGTCTCCTGACAATGCCAAAGGACCGCTTCCTGGTACCCCTGGGAAGTGGTGCGTGTGAAAGTGTTCCTGAAAAGCATAGCTGTTCCCAATTTCAAGGCTTGATCCACTACCCTGATTTGGCCAAAAAAAAGGGGGTTCGTCCCCGCCACCCAAGATTCTCCCTCTTTCTGCTAGCCCACTGAAAATACTAATACTGATGTAGATCTGCGCAGAATGCAAAAAACCAATTTGGTACATGCACATTTTTCATTTCTCCCTGTGCCAGCACAGACTCATGGTTACCAGAAGCCTTCTCTTCTGAGTGCCTTCCTCCCCATCTCACCTGGCCTTTTACCACTGTGTCACCTCTTCTGCAGCACGTGACCTATCTAGTACAGCTGTTCCACTATTTCTCCTACAGGTTTTATTCTCCCTAGTCTCCCCACCCCCTTATTAATACTCTTGGTCCCACAGTAGTGCACAAAGCAAGAAAGTTCAGGACACATACAAGTGAATCAGTTGAGAGCTTCGCTTCACTGCTGATAAAGGCCGAAGGATTTTAATTTTGCAGACCCTGGGAAGATATACTCGGCAATACAGAGGTTAAAATCATGGCAAAGATGAGACCTCTGTACTACTGAAAGAAAAACCTGGTGCAGGAATGATACAGTCCTACCAGGGGTTGGTTCCATGCATAATTTTCCTCATAACAAAACTAAAAAGCTGTGCCTTCATTCAACTGTCAACTTAGAATACCTCTCACACATGAAACTATGCCTTTTACTGCAGAACACCTGAACATACAATAGGCACTCCCACACTTGTTCAGTCCAAAGGTACTTCTGGCCTGGAGTCCTGTCTCCAACAGCATCCAGAAGACACGTAGAAAACAACTGCAAGAAACAGGGCAAGTGCAGAGCAATTCATTCTTTGATATACCCTCCCAGTTTACTGCCTTTTTTAGTAGTAAAGGCGAGTTGTAACATTGGCAGGGAGTCCCAGCATTTTACACTTTCACCAGTTCTATTGTTGCAACACAATTCAGAGTTCTGGCCCCAAAAGACAAGCATGAGATTAAATACTTTTTGAGCATTCCTTTAAATGCAATCATCCGCACTTCTTCTCAGCCTCGCCCCAAAGCCTCTTCAAGACTTATCACTAAAGACAAGAAGATACTGGACACAGAGATGGTGAAGAGTAAGTTTACCCTTTGAGACTTCTGGTGTCAGGGCAGGATCCCGCCAACTGAGCATATTTTTTAAGGCACTTTAAAATCTCCCACTCTTAATAGTCAAATACATCTCACATCCAAGTTTGGTGTTAAGTCTATGTTCCTAATTTCGTAGCTGAACTTCCTACTACATCTTTTCTACCTCCCCTAGACTGTACTGAAGGGACTACAGCGGAGTGCTGAAGCAGGAGTCAGTCACAGCTAGACATTGGAATTTTCATTTCCTGCACTCACACATATGTGTAGTGAGAAAGCACTTATAAATGAAGGGGTTACCATCATGCTTTCTGATAATATTCATATTCTGATATCTAGTAAGAAAAAGACAGTTTAAAGAAATGATTACAAACATCTGCTTTTTTAAAAAATGGGCTCCCTTGAAAAGCCAGAGAACCGGTTTCTCCTGGCAACGTGGAGGTGGTGTCCAGTCTGATACACACTTCACATGCCCGAAGGAAAACTTAGCCAAGGTCTGTCATTACTACTGTGCAAGAAGAAAGGTCTTGTCAATATATGCAGAATTTGAACCAGCAGAAAGAAAGAACAAACCAGGAATCGGCCTGACAAAGTGATGGCATTGCAGAAAAGAGACATTTTACACTTCGTAGCTATAAATCTGGCCTTTAGGTTTGGATGGTCTCTCTCGATCAGATTATGCAAGACACTACATCCCCAGAAAGTGGCAGTCTCTTCAAGTACATTTTCCTTTTTAATTAAAATACCATTTTGAAAATCAAACTGACCTCTGACAAGAATAAGTAACAAACCAGCAGCTGTAGTGATCAGCTTGTAAGGACTTGCACGATGCAACACTAACAAGCTGAAATACACCCTTGCAGAATATCAAAATGATTTCTTCACATGGATGACCGGGCTCCTTGGGGGTTTTTATAAACATTAAGTGCAACTGATGATTCATAGAATCACCAGGTTGGAAAAGACCCATCGGATCATCGAGTCCAACTATTCCTATCAAATACTAAACCGTGCCCCTCTGTGCCTCATCCACCCGTCCCTGTAAGACCTCCGGGGAAGGTGACTCAACCACCTCCCTGGGCAGCCTGTTCCAGTGCCCAATCATAGAATCATAGAATCACCAGGTTGGAAGAGACCCACCGGATCATCAAGTCCAACCATTCCTATCAAAATGACCCTTTCCGTGTGCTTTCAACATCTCTACTGCAATGGCTGTGAGTAAGTCTTATCTCCTGCTGCCACTTTGGGGACAAAATGCATTTTTCAGTAGTCTTAAGTCCACTGTAGTCATCAAACACCCTTTTCTGCTTTTAAAGCTTTAACGGAAAAAAAAGAACTAAAACAAAACAACCAACCCAAACTCAGAACATCTGCCACAGAATACAGACTAACAAAGCTAACGCTTTCAGGCACTAACACATAAAGAGTGTGTAACAGTCTTTATTCACTGGTACTGGTTTTAATTACTGTCGTACAACAATGCTAGGAACAGAGAATAGTGTTTTATGACAACTCCTAAGCGTGCTCCTCCTTAGAAACACAGAAAAGCACCGGTCAGAGAGAATCCTACAGATGAGATTCTTTTTCAAAGACTGAATTCAACCTAAGGAAATGAAATCCTGAATGTTTGGAGGCAATCTGTGGTCCTCCCCAAAGCACAGCCTCTAGCACGGTCCCTGATTTATGGTAAAGCATGGGTAGTTTGGAAACTTTAACAGAGCATACGTGTTTGAAGAAATCTGCTGTAAATCCTGTCCTGGTACCAGAGCTCAGACAAATCCTAGACAAACTTTAAAGCAGCCACGTAATACCTGTTATCACAGAGCAATTGCTAACTTTGCCAAACTATTTTTTTACTTCGACTCCACAGCTTGGTGAAATGTTGCTGTTAGTGCTTCAGCTTTCTCTGTTGTGGCACAAATATTCTATCAAAATCTTTCAGCAAAACTGGTGCCCTTGTGAATTCTTAGTCTTAGGCAGCGTGTTTATAGACAAAGAGGTGCACCAAGCCTCTTGTGATCACGTAGTAAAATATATTAATAAAAAGCCTAATTTTACACTTGAAAAAAATTATACACCAGCAATTTAAATGCCAAAGTGTTTGTTCCACCTCCTCCGCAAGACTTAAGCAACAAGGTAACCTTCCCTGATAGCATCCAGTTCTCCCCTTGTGGTCTACTTTATGACAGAAGGTCAAGCTGCACCCTGAAATGTTTTAAGGCACACCAAAAAAAAGAAGATACTTCTGCAGGAAAATCTTTGGTGCAGTGCTCACCATTTCTGTGATGTTCCAAAGCCATGTGCTATTCAGAGCCATTGCAGCTTCCCTTAAGTACAACATGCTGCCTCGTGGGGACTGCCTGTAGGTCAGACTCGTATACACATAGTGTTCCACAAGCCTGTGCCTCCAGCGAGACCTGCTTCCATATAGGAAGATTCAGCACTGCAAGCCTGAATGAAGGAAAATTTCTGATACGATCATATGTCATTTGACCACTACCGTGGCAAAAAGGAAAAGATTATAATACTCATCCCCTGTGGATATAAAATCTCTGAAGGCTGCCAACTCTCAAAGGTCATGAGCAAAGTATGGCTGTACTGGCAAATTATTCTCATTAACTCAGTGAGCATTATGCACATGTGACGAAGTCAGGCTTGGACAAGGAGACATAGTTTCTATTAGAGCATGGTGGGAGAGCGGTGGAGAGCAATAAGAGAAAACATAAGGCCTGTTTCATAGATGAGAGCAGAGGGGAGCCATTCTACACAAGTCAACACTCTTCTCTGGTCCCAAATTCTTTGCAGCAGGCAGAGGAGCAGTGCTGGAAGCCTTTATTTCTGAGCTAATCTGCAAATGACAGCCTTGCTTTCCAGCAACAGGAGGCACATCCAGACCTCCTGAATGGCCTCATTTCATGATGACTCTGGGTGAGTCTCACTATAAGCTTCACTGACAGGGTTGATAACACCCCCAAAAAAGACACTATTGTCACACTCTGTGGATCTCTGAAAGAATAACACTAGCACAACATTAGCAGCATACAAGCAATCAAAAATCCCCAACCACAAAGGAGAAGCATGCATTTTACTAGTTCTTGAAATGCTCCTGTCACCAGTATGAATGTGAAAGGTACACCAGACCATGCGTGCTGCTAGTAACACTGCTTCAAAGGAGCTTTTGTCCACAGGAGAGAGACCTCATAAGAAACGCCATGACAAGCAGCCTCTGACTGACAAAGTCTTTATAGTTTCCAAGGGGAATTTAGACTTCAACCGAGGCCTGGGTCAGCCACAGGCAAAAAAGCTATGTCCAGGGAAAAAACTCTGCAGTTTATAAGCAGAATACTTTAAAACTTTTTATCTTCTCACAGAAAAGCAAGTAATCAACATCTAAGTGCTAATTTTCAAAATCCACTTTTCCTTCAATATTTTAACTAGAAATAAGCTCTCATTCGACCCTCACTGCCAAAGAACAGCTGACCCTTAATACAAAAGGCATTTCAAGAGATGCGCAGGTCTTGCATGTTGCAGAAATATTGGTAGTTACCAAGAACAATCTCTGCTGAGTCTGAAGAGTAGCGTGAAGGTTTTTTCATAGATTTGCTCTGCTTATATGCCACTGCCTCTTAAATTACATTGTCTGTCTGTAACAGCATTTAAACAATCAAGAGACGTGCTTTTAGTAAGTTCAGGCTTTTAAGATGCTTTCATTTACAGGAAAACAGTTTATTTCTACTATGTAATACATAACTAACCAAAAGAGAAAGAAAAGATTAGTGTAAGTCACTTCCATAATTCACCACAAATTCACCACTTGGTTTGAATTGCAGTGTATTGGAAATGCATCATGTACCGATCGATTTTCCGATGCACCCAAGCTACGTTCTGTATGTGTTATTGACTCAACTGTGAAGCCATGTGGCAGAAACAGTTAAGAAAATATTTACAGGAGAATGAATCCTACAGTAAACCAGTAATGATTTTGTTTGTCTGACCTATTTATTCACCACCCATAAGTGAGCTACAGCTATTTGCTAGTAACTTCTACCATACTCATATCATAAAGTAACGCTACACAAACTAACAAAGGCAAAACAGAACACTTAATTCCAGTATCAACTTTTTCATTTTTTGAAACTAACACAAGAAGTGAATTTGCATTGTGATCATTCTTTCCAGCTTCTTGGTTAACTTCTACTTAACCAAACATGGGTAACCTTCCTCACACTGAGTGTTAAGGGAAAAGTTTAATATCTCTTTACATTTGATTTAGACAAGTTCATGCAAGACAGCTAGCTTCTATTTTCTGGAGATTTTTAAAAATGAAAGTGATAAATATGCTTTTAGGTAAAGCAGACGCTGTCCTGCACTTCGAATGCCTCATTTGGGATGCTTAAATCTTTTCCTGCGTTTACAACAAAACACCTCTAGGACAGCCAGGAGGATGCAGATTACTTTGATATGTCTTTTTTTTTTTTTTTTTTTGTATAAAGACTTACCATTACAAGGAAGTATTGAATGTAACATCACACACACACACAGAGACAAATAAGAAAATACAACTTGTTAACCTCATACCATCCTGCTACACTTTCACAGGATCTGTGAGAAGTGTTTGATGCTCTCTAGGCCACTTTCTCAGTGACCCTACATCACTCTAAAGTGCCACGATTTTAAGAACAGCAGTTTTACCCACCCGTGTTACTTCCAAACTCACAAAATTTCAGAAATAAGTGAGGACTTTCATAGTTCTGGACAGCATTTTCCCTTGAAGAGAGGTGCTCCTAAACAGAAAAGCCCAGACACTTTTTCTCCTTCCCTGAGTCTTTCAGCACCACAAAAGATACTGACTCCAGGAGGAATTAATCTACAGTTCTCAAGCGCTCTTACAATCCTGCACATACTACATACACATAAGGCACATTTTTCATACATTGTGCCTCCTCCACTCTCCATCTTTCTTGGACAGAAGAGCTGACATGGAGGAAGAGGCTGTGACTGTCCACAGTCGCTGTTGTGGCATTTAGGACAACTCCAAACTCAGTCAGACCAGACAGCCCTACAGTCAGGAGAGCACAAAGTGTTTTACCTGTAGTTATCGCTCTCAACTGTGCTGCTCTTCATTTTGTTGTGAGCACTTTTGCCTGAAGGGAAATGCGTTACTGCACTACATCGCAGTAGTCAGGCACACACTCGACAGATTTAGAGGGAAGGTGGAGATATTGTTCAAGGAAGCTCATACAAGAGATCATGGGACACCTGAAGTTTTTATAGCAGAGGCAGAGAAATACCTGGATGCAAATTTGTAGAGAACCAGGTTTCATTTGTTCAGCACTCACAGAAGTTCTCTCTATGCAGCTGCTTCTCTGACTCCAGAGCGCATCTTTTCCTTACTCAGCCTAACACTGCCACTCCCTCACCTTCTATGCAGTGACCTCCTAAAGCAAGAAATCATTAAGCATACGAGTTAAGCAACTATGCATATAGTAAGACTTTTCTCTATAAATCTGTGGTTCAGACCACTGCTAAGGAGAAAGACACATGACCTTGGAGCAATGCTTTCAGCCACTCACCTGGGAGTACAGTAGTCCACCTGAGATCAGGCATCCCTCTGTGAACTGCTAGTGTGCCTGTGGGGCCAGGCCTACTCCAAACCCAAAAAGCAGCGTTAGTTTGAGTTATGTGGGAGAACACGAGCTAGTGCTTTTTTTCCAGTGATTGTCACAGCTGTCTTGCTTCCTTGCTGATATCAGCCTCCTAGTTTAAATTCACCAGGTAACAAGAACTAAGCACAAGAGGAGGATTTCTTCAAGACAGAAATAAGCATTTGTGATGCAGATTAAGTATAGATACAATATGCTATCGATCACTGTGTCCAAATGAGCTTTTGTCACCACAGTTTTAAGAAGAAGCAGGCAATTTTCCCCAAGAAGTCAATTGCAGAGATGCTAAACACAAGTGTGCTCTAACTTCTCAGGAAAGGGGAAAAAAAAAAAAGAGCACATCTTTTTATATCCCTGTGTTGATATTGCTTCCTACGATCACAATAGGCAATAACATCCTTTCAGATTTTCCAGCACAAAGTCCTAATCTGAGGATATTCTAAGGAAGTGAGACAAAAGCTCAACACAAGAATAGTGTGGCATTTCTGCAGTGAAATATGAAGCTAAGGCTAAATCCTAAGGTCAAATTTAACAGGTGAAACTTCCAGAAACTCTGATGGCTAGCTGTGTAAACAAGGACATCGTACTTTAGTCTGTGACTGCTATCATATGTGGAAAGCATTTTTCTTTTAGAAAAACAAAGCAATCTGCATAATCCTGCCAAATTCAGAAGGCAATTTTAGCACTTCCACCAAGTATTTTGTGCTGCAATTTCCTTAAGGATATTACAGACAATTTTAAATATGCATCACTTCCAAGAAACAGTCTAGCATTGAAGCACTGTTATCTTTGGCATCGTGGAAAAGAAATTTAAGGTTTGTCTACTAGCTTTCATTAAAAATGAAGATATGCTTGCTTCAGATTCAGAAAGCAGCATATCCATGTGGCAAATAAGAAACATCATTATCTCAAAGCTGAATTATCTCTTGCTGAATGCCTTTACGTAGTACCTTCCAGACATCTTTGCCTTTCCCAAAGGACTTTAAGGAAAAGTCTCTCCAGATGGCTGCCCTCTTCTGGATGGAATCAAAACATGTTTGATTACGTCCAGACAGATAACATGCAGTGGTCTGCTTTTCGATGGAAATTTTTAAAGTTTTTTATTTTTTCCCTTGCAGCTGTGTAATCACAAAGGTTTCACTGTGCCAGAATGCAAACTATGAAATTCTAAGGGGCTGCCTCATAGTTACCCAGCTTTTTTTGGAGCAGAGCTTTTAGCCAATTTGCTGCTTTTTTTTTTTTTTTTTTTTTTTGTATCTTATGAAGTTATTCAATTTTGCATTTCTTTCCTATGTTTATCAGGGCTTAAAGCACATTGCTGTTTCTGTGGAAAGTAATTAATCCCTCCCTGCCCCCCACAACAATTCCATATCTCTTTGATGCTTACGGTAAGCACGTGCAACAGAATATTACGGCTGGAAGGGTTCTTATATAATCCCTTCTTCTGTCCCAAGTCAGGGTCAAATACTTCTCTGCTACTTCTAGATCACTGTTTGGCTAACCCCTGTTAAAGACAGCTGATAACAGGGACTGCACAGTTTTTGCAGGGCAACCAGTCCACCGCTTAACCAGTTAACTATTAGTATTCCTATGGGTTTGTTTATAGACTCCTGACATGAATAAAGAGCTCCAGAGATAATTTTCAAAAGCACCCATTCATCAGGGAGCTCACAGTTTTTTTTCTGAGAGCTCTCATCTTTAAATTGAGTATAAGGATTAAGATGCAAAATAGAAAGGCTGACGACAAAACGTCCCTTCCCTTAAAGAGGGCTTCAATTCTTGACAGTGAAACCAGGAAGCTCGAGGATTTTCTCAGTATTATGCATGCACAGTCATACTGCCAGTGCACGCTTTGAAACTTTCACTGCACATCTGTGCATCACTGCATCGACTAGGCACCGAGCCAAAGGCTGAATTCCTACGAGTCCGTGCAGCTCCCACACGTTTACAGCACTAGGACCCAGAGGGAGCTGAATTTCTGTGAGTCAGTGCAGCTAGCTGAGCCCTGCGAGCAGTGAATGAGGCTGGAAAGGCAGAGGGAATGTGAATGGCTCTTCTCGCTTGGGAAATTGTCCACAGACCGGGGTGCTACAGACTACAAACCAGCTTGGACGGCCCTCTGGATTCCCGGTCTCCCTGACGTGCATCCATTCTGCTCTGAGGTGAGTGACCCCCCAACAGCCAGTTTTCACAAAGCAAGTAATGTGGCTGTTGCACCAGTTGTGGAAGTTCAGTATCTTCAGAATTAGCCAGTGTGTTTTGCTGTACAGTGATTTTTGCCCTCTTTGAGGAGGAACATATCGTATGTTTTTTAAATACGGTGTGCACATTGCTTAAGAATATCATCTGCGAGGGAAGTGTGGTCTAGTGAGACTGAAAATTGCATCTACTAATGCAGGTTAAACAGCACGCACATCTGGAAGGTGTTCCTAAGCCATTTGTGTTTAAGCTTAAAGCCTGAAAAACATCTTTAGTAAGAACAGCCTTATCTTAGAGAAACGTAAGTAATCTTTTCATTTTTTTTATCCAGGTATACGAGAACTTAGTTTTATTTGCATGGTACAGTAGTTACACCTATATCTAAATTCTTTATTGTCTTTGTTCTGAATATTAAGGCTTATTTAACACTTTCCTTTTTTCCCCCTCCTATGATAATTCTACTCTAGATAAGAACTAACTAACTTCTTTCTTTCTTTCTTTCTTTCTTTCTTTCTTTCTTTCTTTCTTTCTTTCTTTCTTTCTTTCTTTCTTTCTTTCTTTCTTTCTTTCTTTCTTTCTTTCTTTCTTTCTTTCTTTCTTTCTTTCTTTCTTTCTTTCTTTCTTTCTTTCTTTCTTTCTTTCTTTCTTTCTTTCTTTCTCCTGGTAAATCAAAAACCACGGTAGAAACCTTTTAGCTCTGGGCAGAGCAATAGTTCACTAGACAGTGACAGTGTATCCTCTAGGATGTCCACTTGGAAAAGCTTACAAACTCCCTGCTGCTTGCCTGTTAGTGACAGGATGAAACTGGCAATGCTTATTCATTTACACTGGGCAATAACCCTGTTTTATTTGACACATCATTGAGAGACAAAAATGAGGACCCCAGTCAGGGAGTCAGAAGAAATTTCTATGCTGGGAACAAAAAGTGTTTGTGCTTCAGTTGCGAGGTTGGTTTTTTTTTTTTTTTTTCCCACTTTAAATTTTCCTGAGGTGCTCAAGGAGTTTTAGAAAAACAGCGAAAGTGAGCATGCTTGTCAGGCTGGTTTTTCCAAGTTGTCACAACTTTGAAGTTGCATTATAACTGTTAGACAGATAATTTATGAATGTTTTCATGCATTAGAGTACCTCAATACAGCCTTTTAGGCACTTTTTTTTACTAAGTAAAAATAAAACATGACAATTATCTGCAAAAATATAGAGAGGGAGTTAACTTGCCTCTACGTTCATTCTTTGCACTTCTGAGCTGTTTTGGATGTTATGGCAAATGTGCTTTTTGAAATGACCCTGACAACTACTATTTCAGACATTTGCCTGAAACTCAGAAAGTGACATCATTTTCCGCACCTTCACAAAGAAGTTACAGTGATGGAAGGAAGAACCAAATAAGCTGAAGTGTTCACATGAGTGTGATAACAAAGATTTGGCCTTTACGTGTATCAATAACAGATACATTAATAAATTTCCAACAAATCACAGCAACGTCTGGAGAGGAGCCCTCTCTGATGAATCTGGGCAATAGAGTAATAGTATTTCACATCCTGATCCCTCCCAGCCACTCACACTAAAGGGTTCTGTCAGTCTCACAACAAGGCAGTAAACAAAGTAACTGTGGCTTTCTTTTTCTCATCCTTGCAGCTAATCAGTGTCTTTTTTCTCAATCAAAAGATGAAATCATCTTTTCAGATGTCTTCATTTAGGTGCAGTGGAAAATTACAATGAGCCCAAAGGATCATTCTAACCCATATGCTAAGTAAACAACTGTTACATAGACTAACTAGGCAGCCTATGTGATCGCCAGAAGATGTTAATTTAAAAACTAATATCAGAAAAATACCTACGATATGTGTTCAGATTAGCATTTTCAAGCATAAAATGTCTCTCTTTATCGGGATTCCTAGAACAAGGGTCAGAGACAACACATTTAAAAACTAGATTATTTCAATCAACAGAATAAGCTCCATAAATTCCCCTACTGTTCCATAGCTTTGGCGACATAAAAATGTCCCTTTAAACATTAACTCTATTAAATGGCTTTCTGTTTTTTTTACGACATGCTTTTAGGACTAAGAGAATATTGAATATGTATTAAGTAGCATTAATTGAATTAAATGTATGTGAGGAAAATACTGGTAATTTTAAGAAGTTAACATAATTCTGCCATTTTTTTTTAGTCTATATTTTAAAGAGCAAGCTCCTCTGATAAATAATAAGGGGTTGATAAAATCAATCCTTTCATTTCGAAAGAGTCAATATTCTAACATCGAAAGTCAGTGCTGGACTAGTGTGTTTAGAAATATTTGTCTGTCCCTGTAGCCCAGGCCAATAACATCCAGTGAAAGTCAATTCCTCAATGCGGCTACATCGCCGGTGACCTCTGCTGGCAACTGCCCTCTCGCAGAAGGAGGTTTGCAGGCTGAGTCAGAAAATGATCATAAACTAAAACATTTATTAGATCAGCTGATACACTCAGGGAAATCTAAGATAATGCCTCTCCCAAACAAAACTTGCCCCAATGTAAAAGAAAGTGAAAGGCACATCTAACAATGTCACTACAGCTGCATTTCTTTCACAGTGAGAGGGAAATTCTCCCTCATGGAATTTGGCTTGAGCCAGGTCACAGAGGCCAATGTATGTAAGAGCTTTTATGCCAGCAGCATCTCCCACTCTGGGACAGACATCCTCTGGGATGTGTCTAGCTTGTTCTCCTGACACAATGCCCTTTGTGCAGTTCTGCTGAATTCATTAAATATTTCTGTCTGTGTGTGTGTATTTATACATAAAATTATGCATCTGAGCAAAGCAAGATCACTTTTGTTGTTGCCAAGATATCATAGTATCTATTAATGTCAGTTATGTGCCCTCTTATTTACCTGGTTCCACTGATACTAAAAAAAATCTCAGACCCTTGATATAAATCTGTACCGTCTCCACATCCTCAATATTGCTGGTAATTCTGGTCATCATTTACATCTCAGAAAACAAATAAAGTAAAACAAGAGGTGCAGGATGATGAAAAGCCTGGAACATTTTCCGTATTTAGAGAAACTACATAGATTACAATTTCTAAATCTGGAAGAGAGAAGGCTGAGGAGGACTATGATGAAGATAATCATTTATTGTCATAATTGTCCTTAAGGCATTTAAAAGGGAATGGCTGTTGCCTCGTCTCCCAGTTCACAAACCAAGGAACGGGAAATAAATCTAGCAGGTGCCAAGTTCCAGGCAAACAGAAGAAGGTGGTTCTTCTTTTCACGTATAATTGAGCTATGGAATTCCTTTCCACAGGATATTGTAGTTCACAGAGGCTCAGAAAGTAATCAGACATACTAAAAGCAAAACCACTACCTGTGGTTCAGGAAATCTGATTCAAAACTGACTGCAAAGAGGCTCCAAGGAGGTGATCGGCATATGGCTGCCCTGTTCATACACCAGTCCCTGAGCATCACAGGCACCACAGGAGACAGAATACTGACCTGGATGAATGTCTGCTCCGGGACTGACACCCCAGCTTTCTCCTTGGTCTTTTAGCCTGTCCAATACTTGACCTATCCTAGCGAGGAGAAAGGTAACTGTGTAATATTTACTATAAGTTGCTGGTTTGCTGATGAAAGAATAGTGATACTGGCAAAATGAAAAGGTAAAGATAGCATTTTTTTATTTTCATTTTTGCTCAAGGATTAGATGGAGGCATAGCATTCATTTAAGTTTCCACCATAGGTAGATATTAATGCTGAGCTCTACAGTTAATCAGTGTCTGAACAGATTACAGCTAAGATGCTGGAGAAAGGGCCATGAAAGTACTTAACAGGCTGATCCCGTTAAATTCACTGAAATACACTGCATCTCGTAGCTTTGTGGTCCGCTTATTCATGGAGCTGACACCTTATTTGACACCCAGTACTGAACTTAAATATTTTCTAACTCCTTTCACTAAAAATACTGCACATATATCTAAATTTAAAGTAGAATTAAAATAATACATCATTAATTTCCCTGATAACATACCTTTCACTTTGAGAATACCATCACCCTACACAAAGCAGCTGTCCAGAGAACAGCAATACAAACAGTGGAACCTGAATGCCAAGAACCGCTGGCATATTCTGAGGTTGAAAGCAGGAGATGTGGAGATGCAAGATGTCCACCTGACTTGGCTAACCAATCCCCAAGTGTAGCTGACTTGCTGTTGATGCATTAAATGTGTTTTTCAGCCTGCAGCAGGCACAAAGATACGCTACAATTATACAAAACCTCCTGTGTGTAGAAGTGGGATTTTATGCCCAAGAATTTTGCTTCTCTGCGATTACTATGTACTTGCAAGTGAGTCCGAATGTACTGGAACGTTAACACCTGGCATTTTTAAACAATTATGGGGACCCAGTAGAAAGGATAAAATCACGTCTAACGGATACACAGAGGAAGACATAAGATGCTGACTGCATTGGTAGACAGCTGGAAAGTCACCAAGGATGTGCAGAGCTGGCTACAGCGATTCACTAGTCAGCGTGTCTCTGAATGCATTAGCACCAAAGGAAGCACACTCAACCGCCCCACACTCCGCAGCGGTTCTCATGTGCTTGGAAGAATAAGAGACAGGAAGAGACAGTACTTCAGTACCTGCAGGCATAATGTCTGTGGGACTACATTCTATATGTTCACTACATTCCCACTACATGGGACTATATGTGAAAGACATCGACATTACACCATTACTGTACAGTAGGAGAAAATGTGCAAAGTGCTGCTCAATATTTTGAGTCTGCATATAGGTATTAAAATGAAAATTGCCGTATGCATGTAGAAATAAGACCCTGCATACGTACCCAAGTAAACGAGACCTCTCTTGCTTTTTATGTACACACAAAATTAAAATGCTCCATGAAGTAGTTTGAAATCATGTGCTTGATATCTTTACTGCCAGGCTTTCGTAGCATAATTTGAATTTCCTGTGCCATATTTCAATGAATGAAACACCTCTAGTTTTCCTTATATTGGAAGCAATATTTATTTCTCAGTCAAGAGCCTTTCTTCGTTTTTTTCCTAGGCTCTTGCATTTAAAAATGCTTTGACATTTTCCATAGTAGTTGACATTATCAGATGACCCAAATCAAGACCAGTGAGGCTGACATTCTCTGTTTCTGGTATCAGTTTTATCACACGAACGCGGCTCCCACGTTCTGCAGTGGTATTCCCTGAAGAAACCATGAGAAGGTGAGGATGCATAGCAAAGTTGCCTGGCCTAGACTTTAAGATCCAAACCACAATCTGGTCTCCCTTCAGTCTGACAGCCCCTACAAACACTTTCTGAATGCAACTCTGATCACTGTCAGAAATCAGACCCACAGTAACCAGCCCACTTGATGCAGTTTAACACTTCTTTTGTTCAGCGTATTTCTAAAACTGAACACAGATCATTAAACTGATTCCAAAAACTCCTTCCATAATTTATGTTTCTGGCTCCAACATAAAATTTCATGTTCCCACAGGATCCATAACAATGCACTAATATAAGATCAGATTCTGCTCCCATTGACCCATTACGTACCAAAACACCCATTTCAGTGGAAAAAGATTCAAGCACAAAGACAGAAAAAACAGAAGATAAGACAAGTTCTTTAACTTTGTTTTATGCCTGGATTTATATATTTTTGACAAAATCATAATGAGCATTTGTGCTATCAAATACAAAGCTCCTTCCAGGAAATGAATAATTGAATGAATAATCTATAAAATTAATCTGCTTTTTACACTCGGGCTTCATTTATTTTGCATGGCCATATTTGTGAAAAGTATTGCCACATTAAAAAGTACACAACAAAAATTGATATCGCTCATTTAGCTCTTAACTGCTCAGAAAATTAATAAAGGATTAGGCTGTTTCAGACAGTTCTGACCTACAATGAATAATTTAGCCCAGTATAAATACCAATGGGAAGTAGATTAAGTCTCTGACAACTTTATATTTGCTAAGCATGGCTTTACTAGTCTAAAAATTACTTTTTATTTCTTCTAATTCTGAATAATTTCTTTTTTTTCCTTCTGTATTGTATAAAGGTGACAGATTTTTTTTTTGTGGTCTGCTTCACTGATCTACTTTAATCATCATTATTTTGTTCTTTACGCAACCATATGCGATCCAGGCTCTTCAAAAAACACTTCTTCAGAAAGCTTTGTGATGGATATTTCCTAAGCACCTCAGTGCTGTATGTTACATTGATCATGATATGTTTAACAGCTCTGCCTCACAGAATTGTGTTTTTCTATTTTGAAAGATATCAGGGTGGGTTTTTTTTTTTTTCAATCTTTATGTGCTAGATGACTCAGGTATGAAAAAAAGACCTGTGCATGTTCACCAAGAGACTTGCCCTGTGGTGGATGACACAGCCGGCATTTTCCAAAATGCATCATTTCCTGCCCATTATGACACAATTCTTTCGAGGTGCTGTACGGACCAGCCCCAGACCGGCAAGGTGTTTAGGGCACTTGCATTACCACAGCCACACAAATCACTCATTTGAACTACGCATTGCTTAACACACTTCAAGAACAACTCACAGTTCTGATGAACACAACCACAAATCCAGTCCCATTTAAGAGGTTCGCTTTCCCTCATCAGGAAAAGGATTACTGGGTGGCCATAAGGGAGGTCAGCAGGGCCCGTAACTCACAGCAATTCAGCAGGTGAGAAACAACTGTCCAGCTGTGCGAGTGTGGATGTCTTTTTTCACTGCAGCTGACTATATACTTAGTTTTCTAGTGCCTTCATATTTCAGACTGACAACAAACAGTTCTGCACAGCAGCCTTACAACAATGTCTTTTTCCCTCACTCATAGTGGAAAAGAGGGCACGGAATAGCTATCTCTGCAAATGTACAATTTTTTTATCTTATTTGCATGTAGCAAACTAATACCTACAGCTGATGGACTACTAAACTGCAGAGTCTGCAGGCAGCTGCTGCCCAGAGATTTGTGACTTCTTAGGACAACTGGCTTCAGGGAAGGATGACCTATAAAAGAGCAATTTTGTTTTTTTTTAAAGCAGTTACTGATTTCCAGTTGCACTGTATTTGTGTTTTTAGGACTCACACAGCAGGTTTTGAAGCACCCAATATCCACTGAACATAGTTTATACTAATTTTCTTCCGATAGTAAAGATTCCAGTCCTGTAAATAAGGCTGGTGTTCTATGTTCAACCAGGGATGACATTCTTCTATATTCCTACCACATACCGGCTGTTTCATAACATGCATTGTTTGCTTATGCTCAGTTTACTAAACGAGTGATTCATAGTGCTCTATGAGACGTTTTTTCCTCTTTGTTATACTTTTCAGATTTACATAAATTGCAAATATTATTTGCTGCTGCTGGTCAAGGACACACAAGTTAAATAGCCCAAGGTCTACCTTTCTCTGTTCCTCTGGGTTCATTTTAATTCAGTCCTCTCACTGTATTAAAACAAGCAGTACAATAATCAGAAGAAATTAACCTTTTGGGGGGGGGAGGGGGGGGGGGGGAGATGTGGGGTGGGGCGTGGTCAGAGTTTCCGGTGTTGGCTAAATTGGCAAGCATCTGGGAGGTCTGGATAACTTTCAAGACGTAAAGGTACATGTCTGCCTGAACATAAATTCTCTGATCAAATGGACCACTTAACACCATAGGTTTTATTTTGGTCAGGATCTCTACCTATCCTGCTTTTTATCTTTATGTTTATTTATCCTGCTTTTTATCTTTATCCTGCTATTATCTTTATGTAGAAACCTATAGCTTTAAGGCCTCTACCCTGCTGTTAGTTGTGATCAGCACTCAGCAGTTTCAAGGGTCATCGGTTAGTAGTTCACACAACAGTGCCATTTCACAAGTGTCATTTCTATATTAAAACAGACTAAATTCACATGATGCTCTTTGCTGAACCCAGTTGGAAGTCTACACTGCAACCAAGAGATGTGCACTCAGTTGTACACTCGTGTAGCAACTCATGTTGTATTTACAGAAATGCCAAGCCACAGAAACTAGGCATGCTTCTGTTTTCCATGTCAAGAATCTTTTCCATTCTTGTTTTTGTTATTGGTGTTTCTTATCAATGCTATATTCATCAGCTATGTTTTTGTTCTGCCTAGATCCAAATCCTCCCCACCCTAGTCATTCTTGTGAAGCCCTCCTCTCATCATTTTCTCAGGCACATGCTGTAAATGCCAAGTGCAAATTTTCACTGCTCAGCCCTGCATTCCATGACACTTTACATATGGCAAAGGTGTGACTTCCTGGCTCCACAGAACCACGTGCATTAGAGGTATTTTGATGCACGAGCTCTCCCTAGATGCACATTTCTTACTGAACTGCTTTTGTGTAACGGGGTGCTGTTGTGAAGCACTGCACCGTAGACCACTTCGCTCTGCGTGTTTTGAGAAAGAAAAGCAGGCGGTCCTTTCCTTCTTGTTTCTCCCACTCCTCCTTTTCTATTTGCGAGCAGAGAAATTGAACAACTATTTAATGAAATGTAGAATGTCTTCCCTTTGATCAATATTTCAAATTCTTAGAAGCATTTAAGTCTTTTGAATTCAGTGTTCAGCACCTGATCCGTGATTGCGCCATCACTTGAAAGTGAAAGGAAATACTTTCTAAGAAAAAAATACACTCTCAATGCCACAGAAGAATTGATGCAATATCGTTGGCCAGATTTGAAGTTCACCTTCCTTAACATAAATCAAATTTGCAAAAGCTCACTTCCAAGTGACATGTTTAAGCTACATTATCGTGCACAGAAACTAGGTACATACCTAATCATCAAAACTTCCCTCTGGTTTTGATTTTAAGCAAGCAGAAAATTACCTCATAAGATGTACAAATAGACTCTTACAACACGGCATGCTGTTCCGCCTGCAGCAGAGTGCTAAGTGAACGGGTTGACTCAATGCTTCACCTACTGTGGAAACGAACACACTTCATCAGGGATACAACTTCGGTCTTTCACTATGAGAAAATACTTGTAGGTATTCTGTTCAGGCAGTTATTTTCATTCCATCCTGCACACTGCTGGGTGATCTGCACTGAACTAAATACAGACTAGAGTGGTGAAAAGCATTACGCATTTCTGTCCACTTCCTCTGTCGTGACCAATGACTATACAACAAAGACCAAAACCATACCAGATAGCTTATGTATGATCAGCGGGTCCCCAGCTGACCACAAGCTGTCGGCACAGTATACAAGCTTTGGAGTAAATATGACAAGATTCTTTACAAAATCCAAATGTTGCTCCTCACAGGGGTGAATATAAAGGCAGGAAAAAAGAAACATTTTTTTAAGTTACCCAGCACAGTAAAGTAGAGTTTAAAATGAGTATTATAAACTCTGAGTGAGTTAGAAACAAATTTTACCTGCTAGTAAAATGCTCATCGTGAATTTGGAATGAGAACTAGCATCTCTTTCCACCTTTCCCACTCATACGCGGGAGCTCCAAATTTCCTATTCTAGAAGCAATATAGCATTGACTCGTGGCAAGGTATAAAGTGGAAGAAACAGAACTGAACTCTGAAGAAGAGCTCTGACAAAACCCTTTAGCCTCCTTCTTCTATTTTCACCAGCTTTATTTCACTTTCTCCCAGCAATGCCATTATTCACCAAACCATAAAACAGGGAAAAAAAAAAAAAAAAAAAGCAACAACCTTCCATTTCCAGTGTCTGTTCTGAGCGAAGCCTTATTGGCATGAGAGAAATTTATCACCTCAATCCACTGATAAAGTGAGAAAGAAAAGTAATTGCTTACTTCGCAATAATGTATCTCAGCTAACGTTCTGCAACCTGCTTTGTGCAGTCCATTTCTCACCTGGCTTAGTACAGCCAGGTGAGAAAATATTTAATCCAGATCCATGATTTGCAGCCAGAAGTCTGTGCTGTGTGATTGACAATTAAAGAAAAGTACTGTGTCACCTAGAGTCCCAAAACGATTATGAACACACTAACTGTAACATTGTATTAAGGTGTTAGGCATGTTGGGCATTTCCAGTATTACAAACGTGACGGAACAGCTTCACGTGACAAATACAAAACTCACCAAAGCAAGCAGTCAATGAAGTTTTGCAACCCTGCGGGTGCAGGAGAAAAGATGATTCATTTACAGATGTGCCGATGATATATTTTTCATCATTGCATACAACCAGGGGCACATCAGGATCTAGACCGGTATTTAAATAACCATTACCAACTGGGCAAACTCTGGCAAAAAAAAAAGACATAATCTGCCTTCAGTTCCTACCTGAAACAATTTTTGCTAGATATAAGAAAGAAAACCCATAGAAATATTTTAAACAATAATGCAAATCCTACTAACTCAAACATACCCCATCTGTCAGTACTATTTGCAAGAGACTGGGCAGGTTTGCGTTATTCATCTTTCTAGAAGTGCCCAAAACCCTTGGTTTAAATCTTAGAGGCGCTGTAAAATTATTTGTCCCAGAAACAAGGCAGTACTGCAGCATCGTTCAGAAAGAAGAACGTGAGAAAGGGCAGCTGCGATGATACAGTCTGTTTATCTTGCACACTACAATGCCTACTGTACACCTAATGAATAGAAATAAACCTTTCTACTTTGAGGGAGCCCTGGTGAAAATAGTCACATTACTGCAAAGAACAATCTAAGTTTTCAGGAAGCAGTTAATAGCTTGACTGAGAACACCTCTACTTTTATCTAAAATTCATAGGTGATATTTTGAAACAATTGATCGAACTCCTTCTTGACTATCGTTTGGCACTTATCTCCATGTAGGTCAATCCATAAGGAATGCCATTCATACCAACACTGCAGTATAGCAGGATGACTCAGCTGATTTATCAGCTTTCTTTTTTCTAATTAAGAAGCAAGTATTAGGCTTCCCCAAGCCAAGCTCATGTTGTAACTCACATGTTCTGGTTGCCTCTGACTCACATTCTACGAGGAGGAAAGTAACGTGTTCCCCACAGCCTGTTACAACCGAATGTCTGGTGAGCACGAACAGCAATACTGCACCCAGCAGTTTCTGTTCACCACAAAGCACTTGCCATTTGGGGAGGGATGTTTCCATTCCTCCTGCTTTCTGAGCACGATTTGTTTCCAATTTGATGTACTGATGATAAACCGAGGGCTTATGGGTTCTAAGAACTGTACCAACTGCTACCTAGACAAGTAGCTACTGAAACCAGAGCACCTGTATTTTGCTAAATAAACCTAGCCACTTCCTTACCTAGAACACAGCACGGAATCTGAAGATCAGCCATGTCTCTAATTTCCAATCAAAAAATTTGCTGACGTTATTAACCAACATAATGGACGAAAAAGAATAAAGGCTACTTGTAAATATCTCAAGGGAACATGGAGCTTTTTTTCCCCTTTCATTAATAGGTAAATCACAACAGAAATGCAGAAATACAGGAAAAGTATGTAAGCATTGCCATAAAATGCCTACAATGTAAATGGTCTTAATGACAAAGTTAAACAAACCTCAATGAAAGGCACAATAATTCTAGATTCACAAAAAACATCACTCTCCCACCTTCCCACTAAGTAGGTCTCCAAGCACGGAAAGGCTGTCAGCTATGGGGAACAGTTTAGAAAGTTAATGACAGTAAAAATGGAACTCAGTGGAGACTGTAATCCAAACTCCAGAAAGCGTTCCTTCATGCCAGGTCTCTGGGAAACAAGTACTGTTTCAAGCAGACCACAAAGACAAGGGAACCATTAACACCCGTGAGAATCAGCTACAGATGAGATTCTCATTGATCCTTGAATGTCACAGAATTTAGAGGGGCTGAAAAGAAGTTTAAAGAAAATTCTCATGAATCTGTGAACTTGGCTTGTAAATTTAAAATAACTCTCCTTAGTTCTTTGTTGCAAGGCTGAAGAGGTACTCCTTCTGACTGACTTACTGTCAAGGCCAGTCTTACATGAAAAGTAGGGACAGGGAGTAGTTTTGTTGCTGTGGCTAGCACTGCTGTTCCTAACCTCCAAGCCATTGACTTTCACATTTAGGCTATGCTGCTGTAGATCTTGTTTCTGCCTTATTCATATCTATCCCTGTTAACAAGACTCAGACTTCGGTCACATTCTTCTAATTGAAATGCGGTAATTCAGGAAGATATTTCATGCCTTCTTTTAGCAGAATAATCAGCGTATCTGTGAGTTCAAATTATCATATTTTAACATCACAGTTTGCATGAAGATAGCACTCTTCCATGCCGGTCATAACTCTTCATCTGCACTAGTTTGAACGGCATGCTCCATTTCACAGCAGCAGTACAAATGGCATTTGTACACCATAGCTAGCTGCAGGGCTGCCTCAAGCTGGTGAGTTTACAGGGTTTGGAATTGCTGTCCTTCTCAGTAGTTCAAGTAAATGCACCTTACTGCTTGTTATGCTAGCAACATGTGTGCATTTGTCTGCAGCAGTTTTCCCTCACTGAACTGGAAGAACCATTGCCCTAACCAGCTACAGCCTCCAAACATAATTCACAAGTTATTATTTCTGCAGCTTCTCACTCCTATAGCAAGTTAACATTCCACAACAATCAGAATTACCTCCTCTCTGAGGAGTGGCCTCAAGCTCCACGAGGGGAGATTTAGGTTAGACATTAGGAAAAAATTTTTCACAGAAAGGGTCACTGGGCATTGGAACAGGCTGCCCAGGGAGGTGGTTGATTCACCTTCCCTGAAGGTGTTTAAGGCATGGGTGGACAAGGTGCTGAGGGGCATGGTTTAGTGTTTGATAGGAACAGTTGGATTCGATGATCCGGTGGGTCTCTTCCAACCTGGTTGTTCTATGATTCTCTCAGTCTGATTTCTTCATCACATCTCCTGTAAAGGATGTGTTTTAGAGACCGGCGGGAATGGTTGGACTCGATGATCTTGTGGGTCTCTTCCAACCTGGTGATTCTATGATCAGAAATGTTTCTGTTTACTCAGCTTCTGCAAGATTGTTTTGATGAATGTAGGGAAAGAAAACTTGTTACAGCAGTTTACTCATGCCAGTTCCAAGAGTTTACAGATTCAATCAATTGATTGTTCTCACTACAGAAATGGCAAGAAGGTTCATACCTAATGTAATAAAAGACAGTGAGGAAAATAATATGCTGGTAAACACAGTGAGAATAATCTTCTAATCCTAACCTACTTTTATCAGAACTCCAAGATTTCAAACTATGTGTGCCAGGGTAGACAGTGAACCCCACAGAAAGCTAAGGATATGAAACATTGATGATTAGTATCACTTTGCAATTTAGACATTCAGATTTATTCAGACTGAGAACAAGGCCAAAGAGTTGTAGAAAACATAGCAGAGACATGCACGTGCACAACAAAAAAGGAAAGAGACATGTTTTCCCTGTTATCCTTGTTAACTATAGCAAAAGAGAAAAAACAAACAAACAAAAAAAGTGCATTCAGCAATCAGATGATGCCAGAAAAGAGAAATTGACCATATAAGAACTCTACAAATGTTCCTAATGCAAGTGCATTGCCAAATGGACATTTTTAAGAATTGTTGAGGCTGACAGGTTAGTCCAACTCCCTCTTTCCTGTTTTCAAGTAGAGGCCGCTGAAGCTTGAACTTCATTTAAACTTCTTTGTTCTTTGCCTAAGAGATTCCCACGCGTAAGGGAGTGAATACTATGAGAAAGGATCAGATCTTTCCTTTACAATCACTTTTCTGTTTAACTCTCCTTTTATACAAAATAACTGTATGACCAAGAAACTCTTCAAAGACATAGGCATTTATTTCTGACACAACTGCAAACTGCTAGCAAGGGAGGAAGGCTATCTTGCATTCTGCATCATCGTTCATTTCTCTGCATATTACACTGATCATCATTCAAGCTTAGCACAAGGTAAGGATGTTGCAGAGTGGTCAGGTTACAGAGGCTGCTGGTTCAAGATCCAGACAAACCTCTTCCCAAATTTTAATTTCACCCTAAATGTCTGGGTGGGGAAGAAAAATCTCCTTTTCTTAAACATTCACAGCAGCTGCCTCCCCTCAAACTCTGACATAATACAAAGACAGAAAACTCCTACTCGCCCACTGCTTGCTGGGTCTGCGCCCAGAATCCCACACCGTACAGCTAAAACATGGACCCAGTTCAAATTATCTTTGCTCTCTGGGACCATGAGTCAGATTTTTAGCGCAGCAGCTGCCTGACACATTCAGGATGCTAGGAGCTTTGCACAGTGCACGAGTTCGGACTGTACTTTTCTGTCCTTATTGGTTTAGTGTCAGGACCTCAACTAAAGCAGAGCTGAGCTTCTCAGAGCATAGAAATGAAATAACCGCTGGACTTAACTTATTCAGTACAGGGAAATGCAGTTTGAATTAGTTTTTCTAAATATATGGGGTTTGCTCACATACAGAACCCACTACACGTTGTTACTACCTCTATTTACGGCTGCCAGTAGTTGCCTAGCACTGCAACTGCGTGAGTCAGTGTGCAATGGGTTAATACGTAATGAGTAAAAACCTTCCACACAACATGAAAGCCAAGATGCTTAGGATGACAAGAGGTCCAACACGTACTGCATCAAAGATTAGGTAGGGCAGCAGCTCTGAGGCAGCTGGCCTCAGTGTGTGAAAGAAGAAGGAAGGGAGAGTTGCAAACAGCGGAGAGGACACAGTCAGAAAGCACATGAAGCAGACAAGCAGTTGGAACTGGAGAGGAAACAGAGAAATATGTCAAGACAGGCGTGACCAGGGGCAAGACTATGTTCCAAAGGACATGAGATTTTACCAGCAGGAATATATGGCTATGGCTTGGTCCTTGAGTATGCTGCCCAACAATTTATTATCAGATCAGCACAAGCGTTGCACAGTGCTTGATTGGCCCTGATGGAATGACGGTGTGTAGGCGCCTATTGTGTGTTTGCTGCTGTACCACTCAGTCATAGCAGCAGTCATCTGCCGGATCTTAGGGGTTGTAATCCCATTCTCCTACTATTTTTAAAATCCACTTATTCCATGAAGAAAGTGTAAAAAAGAATTATGTGGATTATGGTAAAGAAAGCAAGAGCTGGTACTCACATGGATTATAAATAGTGACAAAACCACACCTGTGTTTCCACCACTCATGGCACGCGCGCACACACACAAAATTACAATGAATAAGGACAACAAGGCAAATAAAAGAATGCGAAGAAATGGGATCTGTTTCCTGAATACTTATGCATCCGCTTTGCAACCGTTTACTCTGCTGCAAATTAATCAAGATGATCTAGGCTGAAATCTGAAAGTTTAGATTAGGAAATACACAGGAGGAAAAAAAATGTGCGGTATGGAGCATTTTGCATAACATCAACACATTTACACAGGAACTTTGCTTTAATCCTAAGTAAGTGCTGAGTGTAAACATGGCTTAGAGGTCTAGGCAATAGTAGGAACCTTGTGCTTCTCTTGGTTAACTACCCTAGCTGTCAGGAGACTCTTATTTCTCCTGTAAGAACTACTTGTGCTTCCGGAAAACATTACAACAGTTACACACGATGCAGCAATCTGATAACTCTTGTAACGTTTCTGTGTTTTGCTTTGTTTTATTTGGCAGTGTTTCCAGATTCTTTTGTGGACAGCTCTACGACAGACCCTGTTCTTATGCGATTTTACCCTCTCGTTTCAAAATTGCACCAGATTTAAAAGGGTCTTGCTGTGCAGAGAAAGAAACCCCCTTTTCCTCTGCCTCTTCAGTAACTTTGCATTTTAAGTCTCCACAAACTACTATAAAAGCTTTCAAAATCAAAGTTTTTCTTGCATTCAACAACACTATTTGCTTATTTTAGATGGAAAAACCCACTGTATTTCACATATCCACAGTGGAATACTTAGGAATTCTAAGGAAATCAGTTTGAATTAAAATAGAATGGGAAAGACAAGAGTACAAGACTCTGAGCATCGCTACATCTTCACAATCTCCAGGACAAGCTCAGGCTTTGCAAAGAGAAGACTTACAAACGTCTGCCCCAATCTTTGCACATCGCCTCACGTATCATGGGATATAGCTCAGTGCTCTCCATTGCTTATATACAGTAGTTGACTAGAAATTATACACTTCCCAATTTATGGGATGTGTCAGAAAACACAGAAGTCAAACCACTCGTAAGGATCAGCGATTTTTTAGTTTTTCATACATTCAGTTCAACTTTGGGTGTGTTGATTTAAACAAAAATATTAACATTTAAATTTAATTAAGAGTATTGTTCCCATACTTTATGTGTGCTTTTAACAAAATTAGTTAAATGTAATTACAGTAAGGTAGGTACAGAATGAATGTGGCTGCCATGGAGACACTGTTCATTTTCAGCTGCAGTGAAAACAGAAGTTAATTTCTATAGCTCTTGTTTGAGTTTTCTTGTCACTATTTCCCTACTGTCATGTAAAATAAATCATTAGAGAGGGAATTCAAGCACTAAAGAAGGTAATTGAATTCTGTATATCTCTTGAAGGTAAAACAGATTTAGAAATAGGAAAGAATATTCTTGCAGCTTAAAATTATGGAGCGGAGGGAGCAAAGGCAAAAAGAAACATAGCTACTGCTTGGCAGGAATCGACTGTTACTCTTCAGGTTCTTGACTCGCAACAGAAGCATCTTCTAAGGATAGACCAGAGGCCAGTAAGTGCTTGTAAAACTGCTTGACGTGTTTGGATGCAAAATACTAGATAGGCAAAGAAATATTCAGTACTGACTGTTTCCCCACTGTCCCAGAAATCTCTAAAAGTCCCCTTTGTTTCAGATTTCTTTGTGTAGTGGTAGAAAAGTGAAAACTAAAACGAAAATTAACATCATGAGCTTGAATAAAAATGAAATGCTAGTATTGCCATTAGGATTCAGCTGGTTCTTATTAATTAGGGTTTGTACAAGAATAATGATTTACATTCCCTTCTGAGTAGCCACAATAACATTGCTAGTTGGAAAAGTTTACTGGTCCTTAAAGATATTGCATTTTTCTGCCTTAATTACTTTTGGATGTAAGGTGGGACAGTAACATTGTACTCTGATTGCCCTCATGCTCTCTTTTCCCAGATGAATTCCAGTTTGATTTTGGTAGTTCCCCGAAGACTGAAATTCCAGTTCTCTCATTTCCGGTCATTTTGTATGGGAAACCTCAGGATCAAACACAGCAAGCTAGACACTAGCCAAAACTAGCTCAAGATCCATCTGGGAAAGATGCAGACAGAGAGGAGGACAGGCCATGAACCCACCCTCAGGTAGCTGGTTTGGACTCGCTGCTTTATGCAGCGGGTAGGGAATGATTCCTCCTCTCATGTCTGGACAGGAAGTGAGCAGCAATCTCTCGTACTCTCTGGGAGGTGGGTAGGATGGAGGCACTTGTTTCCATGGACCTCAAAGGCACCCAGGTTTATGTTGGGGGAAGGGATTTATCTCATTAATGCTGCAAAAGTATTCCTGTCAATTAGTGCCAGAGAGCCTTAGCCACTCATTTGTGCCAGTTACTTAGGATCTGTGAAATCCTGGAGTCCTATAAAATATAGACACAGTTTGAAATCTGTATTGGAAGTTCCAAATTAATCACCACACATCAATGATTAATTTTAGGATTTGCTTTAGAGATGATAATGTAAGTATGATATACAACTGTAGTATGCTCAGAAAATTTACTTCTAGCCAGCATTTTTATTTCTAGTCCAATTAATTTTACCAGTTTTATGCCACTGAGGCCATCAAGTTCAGGAGAAACAGATTCAGGTGTTCTTTCTAAGACTGCTTTCTGTCATTTATTTATTTCTCACTAAGTTTGATAAGTGACCATCAATTCTTTTTTTCTTCACTGTATTTAAAGATATTTTTATCTTGACAGGGACAAAATCTGTACCTTTTATTTAATGACTCTGTTTGTTATCTTAAATAAGATACAATTTTCTCTTCTGTGAAGGTGGCTCTATGCATGTTTAACACTGTGCTAACAGCCAGTATGTTACAGTAAGAGCTGCATACTTTTGCAAGTTTTTACTGGTGTGGTCATTATGACCTGGAGGTCATTTATTGCTTTCTAAAGGCAGCCAAATTTAAGATGACTGTTGATGACTGAATTCCCATAAGCATATGTTACGTGTTAGAGTATCACGATGCCAAACGTTACATCCTTAGAAACAGAAGTTTCAATTATGCTCTACAACTCAGTAGTTGCAAAGGGAGTCTTTCAAAGTTGAGCTCTGCCCGTGCTGTCTCACGAGTCCCCGTCACCTACATCAAGAAACCACTGCCTGCTGCAGGTTGGGTCTTTCTCATCAGATAGTTTTCCTCAGCAGAGGGAAGGGAGTGTCAATGAAGCTGATGGGCAACAGAAATGTTTCCCTCCTTTGGGGTTTCTCTGAAGAGGCACTAGCACGTGAAATGTTTATGTACCGCATCAAGAGGATACAAATGATAAAATCAGGCTTCTGCAAATAAGCCATTTTCATTACTTATGTCCCAAAAAGCATAAAGTAAATCCGAAGAAGAAGTGGTTTTCCAGAGTATTATTAGTTTCTGATTTGGTGAATACCCATCCTGCAGGTCAAGACTCACAGTGCTCTTCTCCCTTAAGCACCCAGAATGGGCAGACACATTGTGAGCTATGAAACACTCTTGTTATTACACTTGCGTAGACTAAACATGAGTCAGAAATCCAGAGGGAGGGCTTTTGCTGCACATCTCATGATGACAATGATCACAGTGACATGATGCATGCTCAGTGCTGCAGGGCAGCATTTTTCTCAGTCTACTGCTCTCCCTAGGAACACTCAAGGGAACATTTCAGTACTGGAGGCATTTGAAATAAAAGGAAGTGTGTGAGACACAGGTAGCTTCCAGCTGGCTCTTCAGCATACGTAAAAGTCTTATTTACAAGATGAGTCACTACAGATGTAACAGAGGAATGAAATCTTGAGCCCATCAGAAATTCCCATTTTCTTGTTCACCAGCTAAGATCAAGGAAAAGCTGAAGTGCAGCCTCTGACGCTGCTCTTAGTCATAATGGCTTAAGGATTCCCTTCAAGGCCTCTCAGGTCTCAGAAGTCTTTTACCCTGAATTGCTGCTTCTGTATTTTAATTCCTATACATGTTCAAATCTATCAGTGAGGAGGATGTGCCCATAGATGCCTTTAACAGCAACTTCAGCAGCAACTGCCACCCTCATGTGTCTCTCACTACCGGAAGCAGCAAGACAAAAACTAACACACTGCTTGTTGTTTATTTTGGTGACCTCCACGATCCCTTTTGCAGCACAGACAGCCAAGCACATCATCCATCACTGCAAACACCAGAAAACAAGCGGCAGTTTACTGGCTGCAAACCCTCTGCTGCCACAACCCCAGCACAGCACACACTCCATACCATGTCCCTGGAAAGATCTGCACAAACACAAACATCACTGTTGGGCCAATCCCTGCACAGTGCAAACATCTTTTTTCAGCATTATTGAATAATGCAACCACTTCTCCTCTCTGAAATGCAGAAGTCTAATCAAACACTTTGGGGAGTCTATTGGCTTATTCAATACTCTGAAAACTATTATTTCCTGCTATTACGATGATGTTTTTCTTCTATTTCCTGTAATTTGAATTACAAAACTAGTCGATGAGATGTGTTCTCACAAGCCTTTGTTCTTACACATCTTCATCATGAACTGCATGAGACAAGCATAAGCAGATTATTGGCATTAGGAATGTCACTTCCGAAATACGTGTCATTTCATAAGGTCAAGATATATCAGCATTTCTGTAATCACAAACCCATAAAGACTCAAATAGCCCTTCTGTTTATTTTTTTGCACATCCAAAAATCACGTAAATGACTCCAAGAATGACAGAAAACATTCCAAATTGTATCATGCTTTAGATCACAACAGTCAATGCCCATTTTTATTGCCTATGTTTATTTTCAGTTAGCAAATTATTTACTTGCTGTATTTTACCGAACCAAATGCAGTATTATCTTTTCTCTTACTAGTGTAGCAGCTACTTTAACGGAATCTGGTGAATGCACAACTACGAGGCTGCACGGTCTCCTCTATTAAAATAAAGCATTAAAAAATATTCTGTATTACAGACAAGCATGCACCATTTTTACTAGCATTTACAGACAGTAATACCATATTTAAAGTCCAGTTCAATGCAGCAAACAGCAAGTATCTAGGATAAAAAATAGTATAACTAAAGCTTGGTTGGTGCATTATGCATGGCAAACAACAAGAAAGCTTGCCAAACTATTTTGGAAAATCTTGCTCCTTCAGTTCAAGCAGCAGCACACCTCACACCAGCTGAGGCTGTTCCCACCTTTTTAGTGCTACAACGGAATTACGGGAGTGTCAGAGGTGCTGCCATGCTGTAAGAGCAAGCATCGTCATGCTGGTAGAACTGTAACACAGCAGCGTGGCTTCAATTACCAATCGCTCCACCAGGCTTTTATTTATTTTCTGGGTCTTTCAAGTCTCACACTGTGAGATGTTACAAAGCAACGTACTCACCATGCGATACAACTGTATAATGCTGCTAAGACAAAAACACAAAGGAAAACATAATGCAGCACTCTTCAAGGAAAGCAACAATACATTCCAACCAGATACGATGGAGTTACAGACTTGTAATACACAGAGTGTATATTAATCTCTAACAAGTTACAAATGAGGAACCTTTTCCTGCCCACTTCATCGCCACTTTTAGCAAAAGCATGTGACAATAAAACTTAGATCACACTGTCAGCAAAAGAAAATTGGAAAATGAATTGGGCTAAAACCTGAAAAGTTTTCAGCACCAAAAGCACATCTTCATCCCTTAGAGCTTTCTATAGAAAACTCTTCTATATTTGAGTGTTAAGTCAGTCATCATTCTGTAAAAAAACATCTATCGTAACTGGCAGCAAAGAAAGCAGCTGTTTCTCTTCCTTCCATAGGTATAAAAAAAGAAAAAAAAATCCCAAACTGTTCTTGACCTCAAGAACGATTCTCAGAGTGACCTGAATGCCCTGGGACTGATGGGTACCGGGAAGTTCTTATAAGCTCCATAGTGAATTTCCCTACTGGATAACTGTCCATTGTTCATTATATCATGGTGAAATGTTACCAGAAATAACATGAAAAGACCATGAACTTTTTGAACTGTAATTATACATTTTTTCATGTAAATTCAAGTAGCAGGTTTTCATCTGCCTTCCCCAGCCCTTCCTACTGAGTCAATGAAAGAACAAAATCAATCCACTTCAAACACAAATGCAAAAATATCCCTGAAGTGTAGCAAAGCACAATGGCGATATTTTGCCAGTTACCGCCAAGTATATATATTATTCTGTGAAAACAGCTGATTTTAGAAAAACATAGAACTAGAATGGACCCTCCTGGGCTGGTTATGTCCAGTTATTTCTGTTTAAAATATCCCTCCCAAAGCTGTTGAAAACTAGGTTATAAAAGTGGTAGTCATGAAATGGAACTACTTCAACATGGTACACCATTTTTGCTCCCAATGTAATGATACTTTACCAATGCTTCCAGGTTTAAAAGAGCTTTACAAGTCTGAGGGATTCATGTGGAACAGAGATCTAAACAGAAATTTGGAAACAATTTTAAGCACTGCTATTCTTATTGAGAGCAATTAATTTAGTAAATTGACTAAATTTTCAGTTCTAAGTTTCCAGGCAACACACCCTTTCAGCCGTTCTTCCTCAGATTTTCAGTTATCCCACAAAAAATGGGAAGTCCTTATGTATACTTATTTTGTTTCACTTAAAGGCGCCTGCACACAAAGAGTTTTTCAAGACACGGAACCATTTGCTTTTTGATGTGACTCATTTCGCCACTCTCCCTTTTAGGCCCCTTGTAACACTGGTTTCAGACTGTGCACCTTTTACTATAGGCATCTTTATTGCACGATTGTCAAATAAAAAAAAATAAATAGGAACATCTCTACAAAGCACTTGTGCAAATGGCATTTTATGTATTTATAAGGTCCCACAACACCTACTACTACATGTCCTGAGACTAAGAAATAAGAATGAAGTGGGGGAGTTACCTCCCAGGTCTGTAATGCTGAATGCCTGCAAATTCTGAAGAAATACTTCCTTCAGTAGGGCATTTGATTAATCTCTGGGAGCAGTGGGTAAAGAGGAATAGTATCTAGATGCTGTCTTCAGCATCATTTGAATAACTCTGCATCATTTACTGGATTCTGCCACAACTGGGAATCCGGGAAGAAGACAGTAAAAGAACTTTAAAAAAAAAAAAAAAAAAAAAAGCCATGCTTAAAATAAACTCTTTTGTGGTTAAAAAACAGTCATTTGGAACTGAAGCAATGTTTTCTTAGGGTGGCAGTCAGAAAAGTTAGTGGATTATTTTTGGCAGTGGTCAGCATATTACAGCTCTGTCATTACTGCTACTAAACTGTAAAGCGTCCACTGAAAGGGTTATTACGTTACTAGTACATACTTGCAAAAATATAGCATACTCAGTCCCGTAGCATGAAGCTTCAGATCTTAGAACTTTGTTTGACCTTTCTGACACATTCATACCCCTGAAACAAGCTTAAATACTTCAGCCACGCAGGTAGAGCGGAACATGAGCCACCACCTAGTGACAGCAGCAAATGCAAAGAGCAGCCAACTCACTGCAGCAGTACTGCACAATGAGATGTAATGTGCACGTAAGACTGACTCCTGTGCCCTGCACTGCTTGAAAACAGGTTTGGAAGGGTTCAGTCAGATTTTTAAAAATTAAGTAGTTTGTATTTGGATCTTGGTAAGAGTTAAATCCAGTGGCTACAGTTCCTGGCAGTCAGCTCTCTTGTGGACAGAAACTGCACAGGTGTAAAATGAATCTAGCACATGCCTTGGCATTAGCAGCATGCTTTCCTTAGCAAACGCACTTGAGTTTCCACACTGAATCCAGCAGGACATTATGCAGTACAACATCACCTTATACAACCCTTATTTACCTTATTAAATGGAACATATAAGTAATCTAAATATTTAAGGCTAATAAAATACTATTGCTGTCACTGTCAATGGCACTCAGGAATTTATAAATGTACTCTGCTGGGACGGTGTCGGCATGCTGGATTATATTACAATCATCGACTGTTACTGCATATATTGACAAAAAAAATCGAAGGATAAGCATGAGTTACTTTCCACTGGCTGTTGGGAATGTATGGCAACATGTATGTTGGCAGCCCTCCTTCATCGCCTCTGAAGGACTTCCAGCACTTAGGGCATCACAGGAGTGGAAAGCATGGGGCACAAACGGTGGGACTAAGATACATGCACATCAGATTCACAGATATGGCACAGTTCATGGCTGGCAGGTACCACAAACATCTCTAGTTTTGAGTGTTTGCGTACTGACAACAGGAGTGCACCATGACAAAGCACCGTGACAGAAAACAGATGTTGAGGTGGTGGTGGTGCTCTTTAGAACAATTTGGACTACTAAACAGATTAGCCATTGAGATTCACATTGGCTGCACTTGCTGGCACACAGCTTGCGGTCCCTTTACCTGTAATCAGTCCTGCTTCCCAGACAAAGATGACAGGGGGTCTGAGCCCTTATTTGTCGATCGCTGCTGTGCAAACTGAGCTCTGACAGGCATCAGCAGGTATTGCTTCACTATGCAGCATCACTAACAGGCTCGGTGAGCCCGGAAGATGCCCATGAGGGACTGGGAACAGTGGATTACTAACCACAGCGTGGTAAAGATGCTGAGTAAAGGTAGCTCTGTCTTACAAATGTTCTTCTCTTGAAAAACAACTGTACTTCAAACAATCTCTAGACCACAACAGTGAAAAATTAACAGGTTAGAGAGCCAAGCAAGAGAATTTGTCCTTGTACTCCTCCTATCAAGTAGGGAATGGTACTGAAAACATTTATTTGCTAGCTAATTACTAAAAGGAATATGTCTACTTCTAGCGGAACGCAGAATAATCAACTCCCTGACTCAGCTATACACTCCGACTGGCCCGATGGCATGCTGCAACCAACCCCAGTTCGGCATCTGGATGAAATAAAGACCTTGCTGGGAGAGCAGTTTTTTTGTGCCGTATACTCAGAGGTAAGCGCAACACATACTCTCTTCTCAGAGCAGACTGAAACCATTTATTATCAGTTTCACACCGGGGCCTGAACAGCTATACCAGAGAAGGTGTTTATAGGACACTTGGCCAATATACAAGTGAGGAAGACAGCTGTCATCTAGAACTTGAAAAAAGCATTGGTCTGTCTTCTAAAGAACAAAGGCAAGGGCAGTCTGCATATAACGGAATTTTTTGACAAGTTTAGCTCTTTGACTTGTTAACCAATATGCTTCACTGATACTAGCTATTGTCTGCCTAATATAGGAGATTACATTCTGTCTTCTGTTATTCTGCCTCCAGACACCATGTCTTTCAAGAGGAATGCGTACTCATCATGAGAGATATTCCATTGAACATCCTCTGGTTTAGTACAGGGTTTGCATTTCTGGCATCAACATACCTGTGCTACGTCTGTGGCCAATGTTACCAAAATCCCCAGGTACTGCCAGCACGAGAACCAGCAGCTCTGCACCTCCTTGGAATTTCAGGAGGCTGCACTTGGTATGCACTGTAAACCCTTCTAGAAGGCACCATGAAAGGGCCTAGTGGCTAAGTAAGTGATAAAGTTTAGAAATAACCCTCCGAATAGCCTGTAAAACATCTCTATGTGTCAGGAAAAAGAAGTCCACAACCCTCACATTCTAAGGCACGCCTGTTCTTTAATGTTAACTTGTTTTACTTGTGTTGTCATCAAGTCTAGTCCGTTAATCTGTCCACTTCTAGTCTCCATTAATTTAATAACAGATTAGAAGATCCCATTTTGAACCTTCAGGAAAGGCACCAGGCATCTCTAATACATTTTCTTCTGTGTCTAGGCTACACTCCCCAGGGAATTCTTTACCCCACAGAGAGGAAATATAAAGCAAGTTTTAAATTAAAAGAAACGGGGGAGGTTAGCAGGTGAGATCTTTCTGATTTTGTGTTAGTGGCCTTAAAGTAATAATCTCAGCATACGTCACATAAGAAACTCGGAGAAGGGAGACAAATGTAGCTGCATTTTACAGCAGTGAATCTTGTATAGCAAAAAGCCAGAAACAGCTCTTTGCTGACATTGCAACGTCTCTTTCCTATAGAAGGAAATAATAAAAAAAGGGTTTATGTATAAACACAATAGGTTGAGGCCGCTATTGGCATGTCTAAATTGTGCCTGGATTTTGTTCTGCAAACCTTTTCCATTAACATTTCAGTCAAGAAAGCTCTTTAGCAATGTAATGAACCATCTGATTTTAATTTAGTTGTACAAGGGGTTACTCTCTGAACAGCACACAGCCAAGCTATTGAGCTACACCCAGCTCTGTTTCCTTATACAGACGATGATGACTGCTCAAGCACGAGCAGCATGTGGGAAGGCACCAGCTCTTGGCCTTGTTTTAAGCAAATCAGAGTAGCATTGGAACCATAAGGATTTTCTGTGAAAGAGCTTTGACTCTATCCTTCATCAATTTGTTGGCAATTCTTCCAGCCTATATGTTGCACAGACAACTGCTCGTGCAGCTTATGGTCCCTTCCTTCTTTTCGCCCCTTGATGCAGGCACTGCTGCATCTTCACTCTCCTCTTCAGGCACTGCTTTCACTTGGCACCTCCCATCTCCTATTTCTTAAATGCTTGCCCAGCTCTGGCAAACACTGCTGTTCGTTGCATTTCAGCTCCTGTCCGAGAAAAGACTATCCACGCAAGAACCTATGGGACATCTTAAGAGTTCTGCATCTTCTACTAAACAGTGTTCTAACAAAGCTAAAGGCCTGGTTGCATGCTTTAGTGCTGCTTAGGATTCCAGTCCGAGAGAGCTGAGCAGAAAGAGAGAGGGGGAACTTCAACAGTAATTGACCCACACCCAGAAAAAACATTAAGACATGCTAAGAAATCACAGTGGAACTGCAGAGCCCGATTCCTCTTTCACAAAACCCTGTTTGTCCAGTCTGTGTGCGGCTCCCTGCCTGCTGGCCGGACACAGCGCAGTTCGGGGCCAGCTGAGGCATGTCAGGCAAAACAAGGCAGAGACGGGGAGAAGCCTTGCACCATAGTTTTCTCTGTTTATACCCTGTCTCTGCTTATGAGGTTTTCACAGAGGAAATACAATGTTTGCCTTTAACTGTGATTTCAGATAATTTTTTAACGTCTCTTATTCCCAGGATGCCTGCTGCTGATTTCTAGCCCCACATGTGGCTGAACTAATCAACACATGGTAGTTACCTAACAAGGTATTACCGCTCCTGCTCCCCTAGCAGAAAATCATTCTGAGCAAACTTTAGACATTTACCTAACATTCTTCCACAGCCAAACTGTTGTGCATATTCTCCATATCGAAGGAAGACTAGCATCGGCGTTGCATCTGCTATGTAGTACGTTTCTGGAGCTTCCTGCTCGCAGCACTCTTTTAAACAGGAAGGTGTTGCCCTGTACATAATGCCCAGTACTGTGACCGCAATGGTTTTAGTTATGCTATACCTACAATGACAAGCCAGAAGCAGCCCATCACCCATGGTGCTCTTATGTAACACCCATATTTATCCTAACAGGCAGTTTGAACGTGGGAAAATCCCATCTGGCCTTGTGACACGATGCCTAAGCTCTTCTGGGAAGGAGCCTGGGCTTTATCTGCCCAAAACTACCAATGCGGTGCATCCCAAAAGGGCAGATTGGATAGATGGAGGCTGCTGGGGGCTGCTGAACTGGCCCTGCTCCTGAGTGGGATAAAGCCACGATTCACTGGGGTTCTCCCCTCCCACAGGTACCGGCTTGGTGGTTCCCACCTTTGCCTCAAGGACACCACCATAGACAAACTAACCGAACGGACAGCTGGCTTAGCCAAGAGACTGCTTCGGCTCTCACTGCTCTGCAGGTTATTTGCAGCCAAGAGACCGGGCCCAGCCAAAAAAGGTTGCTGCAAAAATCACTAGAGATTTTACTCCTGGGATCATGCTGTCGCCATATGGTCTCCACATTAATAACACCAAACAAGTGCTTCATAAACAGTGTTCTAATAACAAATACCAGAGGAATTAATAATAATCTAGCTATTATTTTCTAATGTTCTCGCATTATTAAGAACATTTATGCTGTCCGAATGAGCTTTCCGGAAGAACAACATCTGGCTCCCACATGAATACCTGATGAAATCTCTATGGTCCTGGGTTTCTTATAAATTTATTGCCAGCAACAGCAACCATTTGTGCCAGCATGGCTGACAGTAACTTTACATTTTTCTTTTGTTCTAGGTGCATAGCGTAATGTCCATGCTGTACTACACTCTGATTCTAGCTTTTTTGATCGGCACACAGGCAGCTCCAAAGTCAGAGGACAATGCTCCACTGGAGTATCCTGCAGAACACTCCCTGCTCAATACTCACCGGAGTAACAGAGCCCATGGCCCCAAGGCAGCTCCACAGGCATTCCACAGCCACTCTACTTGGACAACAGGTAGAGGAGAAGCTATAAATATCACCATGGACCCAAAACTTTTTAAGAGGCGGCGTTTCCGTTCTCCTCGTGTGCTGTTCAGCACACAGCCTCCGCCACTGTCACGTCACGGACAGAACGTGGGATTTCTCAGCAATGCAAGCTCTCTCAACAGGACTGCCAGGACCAAGAGGACCACACATCCCGTATTACACCGAGGAGAATTCTCAGTGTGTGACAGCGTTAGCATGTGGGTTGGGGACAAAACCACAGCCACAGACATTAAAGGCAAAGAGGTGACAGTGCTGGGAGAGGTCAACGTTAACAACAACGTTTTTAAGCAGTATTTTTTTGAGACCAAGTGCAGGGACCCTAAGCCAGTCTCCAGCGGGTGCCGAGGGATCGATGCGAAGCACTGGAACTCTTACTGCACAACAACACACACCTTTGTCAAGGCGCTGACAATGGAGGGCAAGCAAGCAGCCTGGCGATTTATTCGAATCGACACTGCCTGTGTGTGCGTGCTCAGCAGGAAGTCTGGGAGACCCTGAGATGGATCTAAACCCCACAACAGCATCCTCCCACCCCTACCTCAGTCTGTAAATTATTTTAAGTTATAAAGGACTGCATGGTATATTTATAGTTTATACAGTACAGAAAGAACCTCATTATTTATTAAACTCTTTTGGAAACCTTTCGTATTTTGCAGTTTATTTCTTGACAGAACCCTTCAGAAGATGCTCACTTTAGTCCCATTCAGCCCCACAACTCTGAAATGTCCATAGGGTCACTGAACAAGCTTTGCTTGCCATTCTACATAAAAAAGCTACCCCACTATTCACACGGATTTCTTGCTTACACAATAGAAGTATTTTCCTTACAAAACCTTCCAGTTTACTGTGAAAATCTTGTAGATTTATTCTGAATGGAAATGTTTTGCCCAACAACCAAGAGACTGAAAATGACCTTTCAAAACTTGCTTCTAGTTTTACTAATTATCCACAAAGATATTAATCTTACACAACTAATCATCTTAGTGAGCTCCTGGCAGAAATCCTAGTTCTTCACAGTGCTAGGTAAACTTCTAACTGAGACCTTTAGAGCATTTTTTTTAAATTGCCAAATTATTTTCAGTGCAAAAATAACCTGTTCTGAATTACTCTGGAACACTCATCTACACAACAGTAGAATCTAGATGTACGTATTGCTGCATTAAAATGGTATTTTACAGCTCATTACTTATAGGCATTATTAGAGTGATGGGGTTGCGAATGTCAATACATATAAATAAATTTCAAAAAGCTCATGTGCCTTCTAATTAAAATTTGAGGATTCTGTCAAGCAGTATTTTGGCAATGGGGACATGATATAGAAGCAAGTCTTCGCAGGCATGATAGAATTAAAAAAATAATTAAATCGGTGAGGCTGTGATTTAGCAAGAAGTCCCCAGTAACCCGATGCTCACAATGCCTCTGCCTGGGACACGAGTCTCTACGAGTGTGTGGTGGAGCCTAAGCTTGTGCTGGGTGTTTCTGTCTCTGCACACTGAACAAAGCCGCAGTTTTGCTCATTGTTTCCCTTGGAAGAGCAGCTGTTATCCATTGCAGAAACTGTTTCAAAACAAATACCATCCAGGGTTTCAGCTCAATTCTTCCAGATCTAGAGGGCACATTTTCACCCTTGCCTTCTCTCCTGTGGTTATTTCTGTAATGAAAAAAGCAGAACTGACTTTTGCTTCCTCCACGTAAACTGCAAAGAAGGGCAACAGGTCTCTAGCGAAAGTGTGTGGTGACAAAATAGCTCTGGTGAGAATAACTAAATCCAGGCAAGACAGCTCTCTGGTATGGGAGCCAGCCCATGTGAAGTAGGAGGCACCAAGCCAGGGACCATCCCTGACGTGCCAGTGGGCAGCCCCCTCTGGGAGGTGGTTGTGGTGTGGGACAGCAACACTGCAGTGAGAATGCTTTGCTGTCTCCAGAACAACATATTTGCAATATTTGCATGAATAGCCAGTTATCCAAAAGGTCAAGGAGCAGGCAGGCTCCTGGCTGTCCTATGTCCTCCAAAGAATGATGACTTGTTCTGGAGCAGGGGGAGGCAGTGAAGGCTAAGGAATTGCGATGGTGCAATCACATTGACATCAGACGCTCTGCTGCAGTAGCAGCCCCCGGCCAGGCATCACAGAGATGGTGGGAGTCAGTACACCCGAAGCAAAGAAAACCGCAGACTGGAATAGAAACCTGCCTGTGCTCTTTGCCGGTCACAGAGCAAAAGTAATAGATCTGCTTTAGACGTGCTCTTTATGGTATATGACACAATGCAGCTAGGGGAAAATGAAGCTGCTACCCATCCAGGAATTCCAGGTCTATGGAGACTGCCATTATTCTACCACTGACATAACCAAACCGCAATTTAAAGTGTCTCATGAATGCATTTGGTAATTCCAAACATACGTGGGACTTGGCATTTCTTCAAAGAGCCCTGAAACCAATGACTTTCTTCTTAAAGCAATTTTGGAAACTGACATTCCTTCCACATCCAGCCAACTTGGGAGATCCTCTGACTGCACCTGAAAGCACATTCTTGCCAATATGAAGGTAATACTACCTACAGCACCCAACCTGAGAGACAGAGAGCTGTCGTTAAAAGCTCTGCAAACAACTGCTATAGATCTGGAGCTTGATTAAAATTTCTATTAATAAAGATTTAGCTATTAATTATGGGGAAAGTGTGTTTAGTCTTGAAGATACTGGTGCAATCTATTCCACATTTATCCCTTCAGCTGATTTTTATTTTGTGCTCCAAAGACTGACACTAGACTACAGATTCACCCCTCATGGCAGCATGCTATCGTGTTATTGGCGTAGCCTGCCTGTTCATAGAAAAGGTCTCAGAGGAAGGGTGGAAGAGTAAAAAGGACTGTTTGATGCATTCGCATTTGATCTTGATCCCACTGTTAATCACAGAATGTGGAATTCCAGACTTAGAGCTACAAACCCAAGCCTGTAACTTATATTTTAAGGGTGTACATGATTGCTCTCCCTGCACGTATGTTATTGCTATGCCTGTATGACACATAGAGGTGATGGTGATCCAGTAAGAAGTGGTGAAGTGTTTCAAGAAATTAATTTAATAAAAATGTGGGAGATTATGCTTATAAAATAAGAAAAACCTGGGGAAGTGCACTCTTGGAAAGAGAATTATTGCCGTATTTCAATTTTTATATTAACTGTGCACTTAGATGACAAGATACGGCTACAACTCTGACCCTAGCTACACAAACCCATCTTGTGAGGATTGCCCCTGCAGCACTCAAACTTCATTCCACTGACAGACGTTTGAGCCACTTTTAAAGACTAGGACTTAAAAACCACAGTAGTCCCAGCCATTCTTGCAGTAACACCTCCCTGTCACCTCCAGCAACAGAGAAATATTCTCGATAAAGCTCATGCATAGATTCACACAATCTAAAGAGGTGGGTATCATATGGTAAACATTCCCTGAACAGCCAGAAGCAAACAAAGCACAGGACTGACCGCCTGGAGGTATGATGAACTGTCATCCCTGGACAGAGAATAGCAATGCTTTTGCCCTGAAAAAGACACAATGACTACACGACTTTCAGTGACAGTTGCCACAATTTATATGCTTCCAGACAAGAGTTAGACTACAGCTCTTTCTGTCGGTCACACTCACAGTTGTCACCCATCTAGAGAAAGATTGAGAAAGAACTTATGAACATCTTCAGTTATGTATACGGACCCTGTGAAACATAGCCTCATTCCTTTGAGATTTCAATACTTGGATGAAGGAGTACAAAATCCATGCAGTAACTGCTGCGTAGAAACTCACAAATGCTGTTAGCCTACAGCACAACTGACTGAGTTAATAAAACCAGAATCGGAACCAAACCTGAGAGAACATATTTGCTACCATTGTTAGCACACTCGGGGTGGGGGGGTCAGCCTTCCAAACAATAGTGGAGCCAGAGTCAAGACATCTTTCATAAAGAACTTCTGATTATCTCAATAAAAAGTATCTCTTCACATCCTATGTGAGACACATGAACTGCCATGGAAAATTCCTCCTCATGTGCAGTGTCTGCGTTATGTTTACTGACCGAGAACCTGTGCTTTCAACAGTGCCTTCGCTCTGAGATTGCTGGAGAAGTCAGACTGATGGCAAATCACGCTAAGAGTTCACACAGTATAGCAAATGGGAAATCGGTTTTCTCGCAGAACTTTCATTAAAGAGGAAAACAAGTACAGGATTACTGCTCAGCAGGAAATTTGATTTGGATTCTGGATTCTGATTTGGATTCTGAACAGGATCACATAGGATCAAACCTATGCCACAACTGCAAGAGAAGAGATGAGGGACAGAAGAATCAGATATATCTCAACCTACAGCACTGAAAGGCGCCCCCAAAATGGCTTATTTTGCTGTTATTTCCACTGTATTCGTGGAGTGACAAGAGCATCCATATCTAAAGTAAATTTCCTTCGTATCAGCTGTGCTTTGAACATCTACACTGATTCAAGACTGCAGTTCAGCACAGAGACTTGTGCCGCAGAATGGACTTCATAACACTGCGCACTTTGTACAAACTGACAATAACTGAAAAACCTGTGAGGAAGGTTCTCCGCAAATCAACTCTGTTCAACATAACTGCAAGCTTGTGACACACAACATTTCTCAAGAGCACTTTTAGCACCAATAGCTTCTCCACTTCCTTTAAACTAAGCGCCACGTGCCGTTGCTGGATTTTCTTCTGACTGTTTAAGAAGCCTACCAAATTCTAATTATTTATATGAGCTCCCTAAAGATGAAATGTCGTCATTTCTTTTTAAAGCCTTGCTTATAAATATAAGGACTGAAAAAAAATTATGGCTAAGGAAAAGGAAAGATATTTCAAGTAATGGGACTGCTATGAAACAGGTTTATTGGAAGAACTGCACAGTCACCAGTTCAAGAACCTGAAATCCATCTTTTTCAATTCTGAGGAAAGAGAAACAAAATCCTTACAGTTAAAAAGCAAATCAGACCAGACGTGGTTTCCCCTTTAGCCAAATGCCACATGCATGACACCAACAATTTCACTACTGATGATTTGGTCTGACTAAGGAGAGCAGGTTAAATTTTGCCTAGAGAAAAACAGATTGTACTCTAGCAAGATGAAGAAGGTGTGGACCACAATCAGTTTCCGTCACTTAACATGGGACTCATCCTCTCGTCACTGCTTTTATTACAGTTTTGGTTTTGCGATGTTTTTTGTTAGAGGGGAAGGTGGTGGCAGGGGACGACGACACATGTCTGAAATCCTCCTGGTTACACAATCATTCCTGCTGCTGAGTTGATGCCAAAAGCCTGGAATACCAGAAAGCCCATTCTAACGCACAGGCTTGCAATCTTCACTGGGCCTTGCCTTAGTTATTTTCACTTCAGCTGCAACACTAACAGGAAATTCTGACACTGACAGAGGAAGAGCCAGGTTGCAGAACAGTCATACTTTCTCCATACATCTCTTTCCATCCCTTACAGGACACTGCTGCTTCATTATCTAATCCCTTGTTTAAACACGCAGTTAAAGAGAAATGCTATAAAGGCACACCCATGACAGTTTTTCTTTAGTAAGCAACATCTTTCATTAGAGCAATTACAGCCACTGTCAGGGAACTTATTTGTATGGCTTAGAATCACTGTGTATTGTACTTCCACTTTTCTCTGGCTGTCTTCTAGAGGAATTCTTTGCTCCAGAAAAGTCAGCATCTATATGCCCACAAATAAGCTATTCTGATACGGTATCTCTAGCACTATCTAATGGTCATTCAGTCATGGACTGATATGCAGTCTCGAATTCCAACTCTGTCTGTATAGTCACAAAGGAGCGTATATTGACACTTCAGCAGCAGCATTCAACCAAGCTGCTTTATGAAGTGAAAAGAAACTAGCAAAAACTAAGGAACACAGACCAAAGTGGAACAAAATACGGAATAACTGCTCTATGGTAGTTTAACGTCTAGAGAAAACCACAGCGTCTGGGCAAAAGGGAAGGATTGAAACTAGGAAAACACAAGATCGAATTCAACCTCCAATGGCCAGGAGATAGCATCCATTGTATTTAGACAGCATAAGGGAATCATAGCATCTCCTTAGACAAACAGATGTTCCTGGGGCTTAACGAGAAAAACAGCTTGAAAAATTATTTAAAGAAATTAGGTGCATTAGGTGCACAGCCTTAGCGCTGGCATTCAGAGATGCACTTCCCTCAGCTAATAGCTTTTGGTACTTCCTTGACTCAAACAAGAAAAGGTAAGGTTAACGTGCAGCATAGAACAGACAACATTCCAAGCACAGCATCAGCAAACAAGAAGGGGCTTTGCAGGCAGAGTGCCTTGCTTGAGAATTCTTAATGTCTCCAGGACAGAGTTCTCTGATCAGAGCATCACATCTTTCCTATGCGCACCAATCAATAGCAGACCTCAGGCACCGACCTCAAATTACCAGATAAAATATTTTGTCCTTATCCACCCAGCGATAACTGTTCCCGCAAGGATTGCTTTCACTTTATCAATCTAGTAAGCACTTCCTCAGTGTTCTGAAATTCATAGCTTATGGAGGGTTTCCCTAAACTCCCCAAGAAATTAAGAGTAACGATGAAGCTGCAGACTTTTACTGTGCATCGTCGCTCAGGAAAAGCCATCACTTTGCTACCTTTTGTCCAAGTGATGGGGACGCTAAAATCTGACTAGGTTTAAAGTCAGTGGAGCGGGGTAGAAGGTTCTTCCATTGTGCTTCTGCTGCCAAACTGTTCTGATGGACAAATTTTTCATGCTTTACAGCAAAAGAAAATAACCACCCCACCCCTCCCAAATTACCCATGTCTAAATCAGTTAAACGGAATACTGCTTTAAATGCTGGTGGCTTTTTCTTTTGAAGCATTGCTTTTGGCACATGTGGCTTTTAAATAACATATTGCCAACCAGTATTAAAGCACAAAATCCACCATGCTTACTCTGCAAACTAGTGCTTCACTTAATACTCAAATTCAGTTGCTGAGTGATGGCTCCTTCTGCCTGGAAAAGGCATGCCTGTGCTGAATGCACTGACTCATGGGCTGTCTCTTTTGTATCACTGTTTACATAATAGAGCATACACAGTGGCCTCTTCAGGCATTTAGCAAGTTCTTGCCCTTAAGTTTGTGATCCAAAGCGTGATCATTTGAGAAATGAATCATGTGGTTGTAAAGCTGTGCAAGCATTCGACCTAGCTAACACCTTTAGCCTCTGATGAACATATTGCAGATGCTCTTGGCATCTCTAAGAAAAGCACATCTGCTGTTGCTACTGATCATAAGCATCCTCTGGGGATTTTGGTCGGCTTTCCTTTTTCCTCTTGAATCATTTGATTTGGTTAGATTCCAATTCTACTGCACAGAATCCAAATCTGAGAACAAGTTAAGTTGTGGCAGGAAGGAATGTGCACAATTCAAATTCCTCTGTGAGAGATCTATCAACCAATAAATAATGAGAGTGTTATTACAGCTTCTAATTAATACAAAGCTTGTCTGCTTTAGGAGTTAAACTGTGTACCGATTCCAAAATACAGTTTGGTGTGTTACCATAACAATCGAGCTCTACTTTGTCTTGTATTGACTTGATGCACAGTAAAAATGGGAAGGGAAAACAAGTGTTCATGTTGCCAACTGTAAGTGATTGCCTTGGTTCTAGGTTCTTCACAAAGAGTGGAACTTGGATTTCCAAAGACACATGCAGTGTGAGTCTTCGGACACCAGAGGATGGCATTTTAAGTGGGGTGGAGTGTGCTGAACATAAGAGCAAGCCCCTGAATAGGTAAATAACGCAAGTGTGTATAATTTGGTAGACAATAGCCACTGTAACTGTGAGATCCCATTTTTATTCTGTTTTTCCCACACAAAGTTAAGAATATTTTTCTGAAAGTCATGAAAAAGTATTTTCTATTTAAGGTGGTAAAAAACTAAGCAGGTAGATTTTGTACACATTTTTCAATAGCTTTTCAAGTGGCAACTACTATACAAAATTTTAGCCATAAATACTGTCTAGCAAACAGTAAAACTAGAGGCTTCGGTCAAAAATATTCTGAATCAGAACAGCTTTATGTAAGTAGCTAAGCTGAAAAACTGAAGGCGACCAGTATGCCAAAAGCGTGTGAGAAGTACTCTTATGCTCCATTAGTTTTCTAAGACTATAAAATCAGAATAGACAGGAGAACAAAGATTTCAGTATCGTGCAAATTGATGAAAGTGATTAGTAACATAGGAAGGACAGTATCTAACGGGATAGTGCTGTTCTAAACTCTGACTGTTTTTACTGACCAATGATGGAAGCCCAGTTCTGTCATTTGAGGAGGACAAGAGTTCTTGAAGTCCTCTTTCAAAGTGCATTCCCAAAGCAGATCCCTGAAGCCAAACACAACAAACTGTGCAAGTGCTATTGTTAGTCTGAAGCAAACAACTTTTCAGATGTCTGACTGAAACAAGTTGTTAGACAAGCTGCGTTCTGAGCAGTGAGGCACCAGCATCATTTTCAACAGCCATCTAACACGTATATCTGTTGGGAGTTACTTGCCAATAACACAATTAGAATTACTACACACACAACTGTACCACTGAACTGTTGAAAACAGGCAAAAAACAAGCAGTTGCCTTTGCCATGAGACTGCAAGCTCCTAGGGTGGTGCAGACAAATCATCCATAACAGACAAATCATGTTCTTGATCATTACTTGCCACATAAGCACAGTGACCCCCATGACACAGCTTACTGAGTACTGAAAGTGCAGTTACACTAATGACTGCTAACACATAAAAGAAAAATGTTTAGTTTATTTGCGCTTGTCGACCTCCTGTAAGAGTCCACAGAGATGGGAAAACTGTGGTGGTAATGCTTCTGAAGTAAGGTAAAGGCTTTCAGTTGTGTCCCGAGTCGAATCAATTACTGTGATGACCACCTCTTCAGCCAGTGTGAGCAGGAGAGGGGCAAGAAGAAAATTAAGGTCATACATTCCAGCAGTAGCAGACTTTTGCCGAGCACTAAACAAACAAATGCACTACTTTCCACTCCAATTAAGCTACATCGAGAGCTTTTTCTTTCTGAAACTGGAAGAATATGGTGTCCCCATCAATTTAACTTATTATCAACCAAGATATTTCTTTCAAATATGCACTTGAAATACTGAATCACCCTCTATTTCGCCAATGTTTTAAAGACATTACAGGTCCGAATATTCTAATTTGTTTTAAAAAAAACCTAGACATTTCTTTGGAGAATTTACCATACAGACTGTTCTGTCTGCAATGGATTTGGGACAAATCAAAGCAAATAATATTTATTCCATCTTTCTAAACTCAAGTCCTTTTCAGCTTTATCAAACTGCTTAGACATTGTCTAATGCAGGTGAACAGATGACTCATTCAGTGATTAATAGCTTCCAATACAGCTGTCACCTGCAGCAAGGCTTAAACACTGACTTCTGAACATCAAAGCTACACAAGGGCAAACAGGCATAATCGAATTAATAAATGAGATTTTGCAAACTGGAACTGCTCCTAGCTTCTTCAGCACTAGGTTGAAAAAATATGTTTATTGTAAGAGTTTATTCCTTTTGATCCTAACAACCACTCATTCTTCAGATAAAGTGAACACTTGCAGCAGTCTTGCCATTGATTTTACACTGCAAGACAAGTCAACAAACACCGGTTTTCTGTTAACTAGTTCTAACAGGATCTTAATTTTGAGTATAAAAGGTGATTCAACAAATATTTAATGTTGTCACTTTCTCAGCATCACCCTGTATTTATTTGCAAACTGCTGCCTCTTTAATAATAACATATGTAGGAAATGGCTTTACTACTAAGCACCCAGCTGAAGTTAACAGCTTAAAATCAAAGAGGCTGTCCTACAATTTGCATGCCTCAATTTTTTTAAGCAAATTTTCTCCATCTCATTCTTATCTCTCTTATTTTCATGCACTATTTTTTTTTGTGTAGAGGATCTAGCATATTATTTTTGAAATGTTCCTCAATAGCAGCACTTCTCATTCTCTTATATTTTCATCCATTTTTCACATTAGTGACCCACTTTGCACCTAATCCCATAAATCTTCATTTTCTACTTTGCTGACAATGTGTTTCTCAGACTGCCTCCTTGGTTAATAAGGTTCAGAGGATGCTGTAACCATGCAGGCAGGAGCCCAGTCATCCAAGCCGGGCCTTCAGAATGGGTATCATTCCTTACCTAGAGGATGTTCCCTGTCAGTACCCTAAGCCGAAGCAGCAGTTGGTAGTAGGAGCAACCAGGCTGTAATTTTAGCTGCTTATGATAAAAGTAGTAGATGGAGGAATGAACACACATTTTACCCTCAAAGCTCATGCAGAACAGGCTGCAACAACACCAATGCACTTGCCAAGATCCTTCACTCTCTGCCTGACAGAGCCTCTGTCATCCAGGTACCTTAGATCTTTCCTTCAGATAGGTATTAAATGCTGTATTTTGCAACCTGATCATCCGTTACAGCTGGAGACAAACCCATCGCTCTAGAACGTTCAGAGCAGGCCATGGAAACAGTAAACTTCCTTGGCCATCTGCCCTGTTTTTATGAGAGCTCCACAATTCACTCCACTGGAAAACTGCTAAATATACCTCTTTGCAAGGCTGATCATTTTTAGATACCTTGTAGATTTGAGGAAGTTACCATATAGGAAACGAACGATGATTTTTGCTGATCTGAGGCACAACTAGAAATGAGCAAAAATGTGCATTACAGTATTTGCTTTGCGTCTGACAGCTTCCTTGTGGCAGTCTTCATGCAGGTACCACATCTCAAGAAATCACGGTAAAGCTCTGAAGCACTCTTTCAAAGAAAATGGACATTTTTAAAAGGCTTTTTTGTGGGCTTTTTTGAGGTTTTTGTTTGTTTATTTGTTTGAATAAAGTGGTTACGAGGATCAAAAAAAAAATGTTTCTGGGCTGACTCCAGTTGCTTTCCTGGCTTTCTTCCAATGATGTTCCAATGTGGGGTTGCTCAAACTAGCAAACAGTAGTTTTGCGGTTCACTCATGCAAAAAATGAAAGCTCTGGTAGTTTTTTAGTACACATTACTAACAGAGTTCAAGAGTACCCTCTCCCCCGTCCTGGGGTTCTGAATGTGCATAAACATCGCTTTGAACAACAGGGGCAAATTTAGATACTTCCCAGAATGATTTGTTGCATTCTCATGACAGTTGTGGTCCCAGACTGGATTAGATCCAGTGGGAAAATGTTCAGACCAAGTACCGTACCAAACAACACTGCTGAGAGATGTGCCTGTAGCTTTTTTGCCTACAACAGAAAGTAAGATTATAGAAAGAAATTTAGAATGTGCTCTAATTGCGTGTTTCAGAGTGAATGACCTATTCGCAGGGAGCAATGCTCCAAAGAGACTCCAGGCCAAAACAATACAGCATCCAGCAAATGTGCAGACATGCTCACAATCTCAAACACCAACCATCTCCATAACTCACAATAACATGGCAGTCCAGGAACAGAAACCAGTAAAGAAGGTGCATGGGCAGAATTGGAAAGGAAGCTGTCACTTAGCCCTCTCCTCCAAACACTCTCCCCCACAACCTGCTAGATTTTATATTTTAGGAGTACTTAGGAAATATTTAGCCAAAAGGAGTGATTGAACATTAGAGGGAAGCATCTGGGGAGTGGGATCCGGGAAGCACGAATGCAAATGAAATTGAAGAAGGGAAAAAGTCCCAGTATCTCCACAATGCTGCACATAACCAGCAGGTTGAGAGAAGCAACTATTCCCTATGGACTACAGCTTCACCAGTAGAGAAGAGAAGATGCAAGAGCAAGACCATTGTGATTAAAATCACCCCAAAGAAGCACCAAGAGAACCCAGTCACTATTATTAGGCAAAACTGGGACTCAGTGAGCAGATGGCTTTGGGTTCCAGGCACAGCCTGTTTGCCATCTGAGTCATTTTGGCTCCTAAAACATTTCTACCTGTGCTCACATTTTACTGAAAGATTTTTGTGACAGATTTGCTTCCTGTTCACTGCAGAATTAGGCTGGAATAGCTGCAGTCCAACCATGGCTCCTTTTGTGCAGTCAAGAGCAGCACATAACAGTTGGGGGCAAAGAGTTTATGGCCACCACAACTTATAATTCTGTGGTAATGTGCTAACGGCTCCTTTAGCATCTCAAGTATTTGAGAAGACTTAGCTCTGGTATCAGCTTAAGCCACAACTTGTTCCCCTGCGAGCAGACAGAAAGCAAACTAATAAAACACTTTTACCAAAATATTTTTGGCAACAAGAACCAACAAGACATCAAACTCCACGTACCTCACTACAGTTCAGCTCCTTAAGAGCCTTTGTCTTCTCAATTCCCAGCACTCAAACCTAGCCTCCGCCTTTACTCATTTTTTCTCACCAACTAGCTTAGAACAACATTTACAAATATGTTGCTTGGGGTTTTTTTCCCCTCCTTCTTACTGGTTTCCCCCTTCTTCCTGTATTAGAGTTGTTTGGACTCATTCTGCCTCTGTAGATTCCACTGAAGAAACACTTCTACTCTTAAAGGCATTTTTACCTTTGCCTTCTATTTGTCTGAAGAGTACTGTGCAAGCTGCATAGCCTTGCATTTTCAGTCCCTTGAGCAAGTTTTATAGAATTTTGTCCCACTGCTACAGCAGATTGCTCTGAGTAGCAGTTACTATATGCATACATACATACAACACAGAAACAATGACTTATACCTGTAAGTTTGACACACGTTTGTTAGAGGTTCATTTAAAATGACATTCTAACAGTCATCTTGTGACAGCACGCTTATGAATGTATTTTCTGACTCAGATGACAGCATTATTCAGCTTTTCTTATAATCTTTCTTTGCTGCAATGTTACCTAAAAAGGTTTGGAACCTAGAAGAGGTGAGAAATTAGAATTATCTGGAGACAGCTTCTTGTGTGCTACAGATCACGGGTAACATTACAAAACCTAATTCACTATTACTGTTAAGTTACTGTTAAATGAAGCACTAGTTACTTTCATTCAAATCTTTGCTGTGAATGCATAAAAGATCCTTTGTAAACCAGAGCCTAATAAACAGCAAACGATAAACAGACAGAATACGTAGGAATGACTTACTATTAATAGTTCTTAAACTTTATGTCCTTCATTTTATGTTTATTCTTGGGTGTTTCAAATTAAATTCATCACTAAGTCAGAGGTCAAAGTGAAATTTCTTGTATTTATTTTCTCAGTGTGGTGGAATAAGCAGAACGTCATGGTGTTACTTTACAACAGGTCATGTTAAGTTACATTATAAACACCAGCTTAGACTTTATCTAAGGTGCATTTTGAAGCAGTAACAATATAAAGCTGAAATCACTTCTCTCAGCCTGGGAAACTGATAACTGTGGTGCCTTGGAGAACAGTCAGGTCCAGAAAAGAGGGGCTAAACTCGAATGTCCATGGGCAGAAGGGTTCATTGTAGAAGGGTGGGAAAAGAAAGTATTAAAAAACAGAGACAAGATATAGAGGTGCTCTGAGCCAACAACAGCAAAACCGAAAACTTTCATAAGCTTTTCAGAAACGGAGCTAAACAGGATTTTGGTATCACTGTAAAAGCATCTAGGCCTCTATTTAGCCTCTTTCTTGTGCATAAATGTAAAACACTGAAGGAGATGGAAATGAACGAGAAATCAGATAAACATTTCAGCCTCCTGTATTGGCCAACACTGTGCAAACTGCCAGCCCTGCAAGAAGTTACACCTGGAGCAGCAGAGCCTTTGCATACCTTGCCAGCTCTGAAAACACAGAGTCTCTGTGAAGTAGACAATCTGCTTACATGCAAAGAGATAAGAAGTGGAAGCGAGAGGATTCTTGCAGAGAGGTCTTGAGACTTGTCAGTGTGAACAGCAGCATTGCAATGTGCTACAGATAAAAAATAGCACATAAAACCAGTTTAAAGCTCAACGGCTACTTAAGAGAATTTAGATGATTCCATGATGGCTCATCCGATAGATCTCATTTCTCCTACATTAGATGCAAGGAACACAAATAGAAGTCTACTTCCAAAGCACCAAAGAATTATTTTCCTTTTTCAGAGAAAAACACGCTGATCACTCCAAAAGTCTGACACCTTGGGAAACTAACATCAACTGAAGATGCTACCAAGACTTGATCTTACTCATCCACACAAACATTTTCCTGGGCTGCACAACCGAGGCTCCATTTTATATAAACAGAGCACCATGAGTCACAAGTGCACCACCTCTTTAACTCAATTACAAGATCTTTTTCTGAGATAAATACAGTTGCTTGAAATTAAATAATATGCATAGCAGAAAGAAAACTAAGAGAAGGAAATCTGATTTAACTGAAAGATGAGTCCTCCCTGAAAATTTCATGCTGTCTGTATCTCCAATAAAAAATCTGATGTATTCAAGTCAGACCAAAGGTTTGCTATTTCAGCACCCTATTTCCAACAACGGCCAGAACTGGATGCTTACAGAAGAAAGACCAGTATGCATACTTTCTTAATGTCTGATAAAGATCTGGACACAATTTAAGCTGCATTCAAAAAAACATACTAAAACCCCTACGGTTCTGAGATATAGGAGATCTGAAGAATCTAAACAATAGTATATAACACGCCACTCAATAAAAGAATGTTTCTTACGCTTTTACAAGAAGAGGAAAAATAGCAGAAAACTCTACTATGAGCTCTCACAACCAATTAAAAAGAGGTGGAATGCAGCAGGAGAAAAAGGCTCTAGCTAGTTGCTGCATTATTAAATTATCCTCACTACAATAGCTTCAGGGAGAGACAACTGAAATTTTGTATTCATTAAGCAAACTAATGCCTGGAGTAACAAACTTTATCAGCCTCATGAACACACAGATCATGGATGCTCAGGCAAATCTTTATCTCCTTAAACAGGTTTAGAGTGAAAGCGGTCTACATACGTTATTACTGAATGCACTATGACCAAAAATTCTATGGTTTCATAATTGAACTGGGGCTTGAGGATATGCTGATGCTATCAGGAGTCTTGGAAACAAGTATCAGGGAAAAAACAAATGCACTGAAAGAGTTCAGTCCCGTCTGAATTGTGCAGGACACACCAATATTCGTTCAGTTGCGAGACGCAAACCTCTGGCAGCACCAGGCAAAATGCTACAGGAAGTAACCAACTAACAGACGGGTACATACAGCCCCTCACCATTTTTCTTGCCATGCTTGGCATATACAGGACATATCAATACGCTGATTTGTTGTCATGGACTGCGTACATCCTACAGCATTATTAGCATGTAACATTGCCTTATACTGTCACAGTTTTGGTACTTCTACTCTTGACCACCTTGAGCTGTATCATGCGAAAGGTTAACAGTGCTGAAGTATATTGTGTTATCAACAAATTATGTTTTTTGTTAGCCGAGAGGGCCCTCTTTCCCTGTTTTAAACAACAGTGGGCCCCGTTCAGATTGCTGGCAGTACAGAGCATGTTGCTGTGTGCGGTTATGATACAAGTACTGACAGAACACTAGCTTATACAAAACTCTGAATGCTGGGTCTGGAGGCAACAAAGAAAGTTACTACTGTCCACGACTGTGGTGTACAGCCAAAAAAAAACCCCAAATAGTATCATTCTACTACTCTTACATTTGAAATTCGTTGTCTATTCTTTTCATTCCTCTTTTCTTCCCTTAACATTTCACTATCTTTTAATTCCTATAAAACATTTAGGTTTGCATTTCAAAGTACACATGCTCTTGGCCTCTGAAAAATAACCAAGAAATCACCTTTCTGTCCCACAACATAGACCCAGAGGATCTAAAGTACATTGGCTTGTTATATTAATAGAATTCAGAAAATTGCTCTACAAAATTCCTAAAAGAGAGTCAGCCAAAGTTAGACTTGGCATCTGCACAAGTCTCAGTTACTTTTTGGAATACTTCGACAACACTCTTATGTTATTGTCTCCCAGTTCATTTTTCTGCTCATATATTCCCCAAAGAAGGAAAGAATGGTATCCCTGTTCTCTGAATAAGGACACATCTTGCTTGTTAGAGTGATTTAATTATTTATTTTCCCTTCCCCTTCTTGAACTGTTGGATCTTTGGATCACAAGGCTTCAAATCTTTCTAACTCTTGCTCTTCCACGAGTGCACAGAAGTCATCATACTGCCTCAAAGTAAGAGGAATTAGAACAAACTTTTAGAAGTGAAGGATACGCTTGTTTTCAGTTTTTGTCTTTTCAGCAGAATACTGCCAACAGAGCTTTCCGATACCACAGAAAGCCTGTTAGTTTATACATCTAACTAAGTAACACAAAACCCCACAGCTGTTCAGTGCTTGCATGAGCAGCAACGCCACAGTCTCTCAGCTCCACAGGGCTCTTGCTTTGTTTCACCTGTGTACACCTAGAGACAAAGAAAGATCAAGTATGAACGGGGCTACTCTCCTACAAAGTTGCTTCTGAAGGAACTCTGCAGTCAATTGAGTATATTTTAATTTTCTTTCTTCCATTTGATCTTCTCTGCAACATATTTTTCATATTACTCCTCACATTTTACTTCCATCTGCTTTCAGCTTTTGATTAGAAACTTGGAAGTTTAACAGCTCAGCGTAAAGACCTGAGCTGCTTACATCCATTTTGCTCCTTGGAGGATCTTAATTCAGTCGTATGGTTCTTTTTAGTGCATCCCTGCCACAACAGAGGCTACAGACTCAGGTTATTAGCCATTGTTCTGTTATGCTTCCTCGCTTCTCCTTTACTGATTCTGTGCCTTCCCTGATGCTAATTACAGCTGTTTTTCTAAGAAAACTCAGGTTCCTGACTGCAGAGAGTAGCCAGTCACACATGCAGCAGCACAGGAAGCCCAAAAGACATTGTGGTATTAAGTGGCTTAAGTACAATTAACTAAAGGATTGTCTTGGAAACAATCTAATTTAAGCTAAAGAACACAATCATTAGCCCAACTCGGTGCCCTAGAATTTCACTAAACTTTCATTTACATCCTTTATTTCATCCAAAAATACTATGGAATAAGGAAGCTCACCACAAACTCCAAGTAATGCTATTTGGGAGAAAAACAAAAATAATAATTAAAGTATATAAATACAGATTTGCAAAAACTACACTTAGCAGAAGGAAGGGAATTCTTATTCCAGACACAGAAAGCTCCTCCTAGAGAGGTAAACAGTACTCAATCTTTAAAGATAATCTCCCTTTTCTAAGCAGATGGAATGAGTTGTGCAGTAATGCAATACAATAACTCAAGAACATAGTGAGCATTAACCAAGACTTTACATGTTGGGAGAAGTCAGGGAAGATATTTTTGCCCTTGCCCACAGCAGAGGGGCTGTTAAGGTCTCTTTCAACCCCAATCATTCTATTATTCTATACCTCCTGCCTGTGGCTGCATATTCTGTAATCAAGTTCCCACAAAAATAGAGCCTACATACCTCTCTGATAGCTGATTCCTAGCTGACCCTCATAATCGCAGTCAGTTCTAAAACTCAGAAATTAATCAATTAGGTGTGATTTAAGCGTGCTGAGAGTTGATCAGAGCCCTACGGAACAGATTTTATACCTGAAGCTTTATACAATTACAGAGCAAAACAGTTAAGGAAAAATATATAGTCCAGCGTCTTGTGAAGTTACAATAATTATTGCTCTGTCTAATACCATCTGGGGGATTACATCAAATGTCTCAGGCTGGTAAAAATGAGTTGTCAGTTCTAAAAAGTGACAAGATGGTAACAAGACTAAGTCTTTCCTCTTCAATTACCCAATTTTCTGCTTTAAACATTACTGAGCATGAGAATTATCCCCATTCACAAGTCTCACTCCCTTCAGCGGTTTTTTTTTTTTAGCACTGTTTTTAACAAAGTGTATGGATTCTTATGCCAGAGACCAACTAAACTACAGCAGCACAGGTCTACCTGTAGCCTTGCAGTAACTCCTAACACCCAAAAGGTAAACATGACGGGGACAGATGGGTTCTCCTATACACAGCACCACAACCCTTCATGAGGTTACTACAGTCAGACACCTTTTGCTGCCCATATGCTATGAATTTGGCTTACAACTAAAACGAAAAAAAAAAAAGCCCAAACCCTGCAAGATACTTCAAAAAGGAGCTTCACAAAAGCTGATAAAAACTGGGGGCTTCAGGTGCTCAAGGTTTCTGCTGGTACGGTTGTATGACATGGGTGTGCAGGATATAAATCGGAAGCAACAGCTTAGATCAACACGCCTGTAGTGAAAAGAAGGTATGTGTCCCCCTCCACTCTATTCCTCTCAGATTTTTGCACTAACCTTATTAACAGATTCCGAGCATAACCCAATTCCACTCTAAAGAGCAGAACCAGCATCTGCCACAGGACATCCTGCCTCTTTCTTCATTCACGGGAACACAGATGAAGGTACTTTTATTTCACTCTGTGCCTAGCTTGCTCCTGGAATCAGATCAAAAGAGCGCACCTTGCATTTGAATGGAATGCAAAGAGATCTGAGCTGTTTCACAGATCCTGTGAGGGCTTGTCCAACAGCCTTCTGCCAGCTATTAGCAAAGCTCTATCCTCTACACACAGTTTTTCCTCGCATGTCATTCATGGATGTCAGACTGTCAAATAACATATCATACCTCAAGCTATTATTAACAGGAAAAACTCCCACTGTTACTTGATATTCATGAGGAAACTAGTACAGAAAGCTAAAACTTTTTTTTTTTTTTTCTCCAAAAAAAGCTTTTCCCTGCTTTAAATTAACTTGGTGAAGGTAAAATGGCAGCCAACTAACAAACACATCCAGCCAAGACAATAAATATCTGGGTGCCAGTATGGCTCTTGAACACCTCTTTGACAAGAAAGTTGCATTTTCATATGTTTGTATGACACTGGACTTACCTGGAAGCCCATGCCACTGGGAACTGAAAAAAATTAAACCACAGTTTGGCTTGCTGTAAGCTCCTGTCCCTAAGGAGGGCACCCTTCAGCAAACTTAAACTAAGCCAAGCACATGGAAGCGGATATAGAAGTTTAAGGAATTGGATGCAAGAAAGCATAGAGGGCAAAACCAGCTGAAGATGCGAATGAGGACCAGAAGCAGAGTTTAAATGAGAGGGGGAAAAAGAGTAACTAGGGGAAAGAAAAAACAGGAATTAAAATACTCCAAATAAGAACAATTTGTAGGGGCACAATGGGAAGGAGCCAATTAGAAAGATTAAAGAGAATCAGAACTAGCCGCTGCGGAAGATCGCTAAATGTTCTACCAGCCCAATACTGATAAATCCTACTAATTCCCATGCTCAATTCTGTCCACAGCATCCTACTTCCCAACCTTTACCTACTCTGGAAGAAACAACTCAAGTGCCCTCTAGCGTGGTTTCACAATATCTGGTCCATGCTTTTCTGACTTTTGTGGGACTGAGAGGGTTTGTATTTAGTTTGAAATACTTTTATAAGTCCTTAGAAAATTATAACACAGGTCACTGTTAAAAAGACTTCGAAAAACTGGTGGCAATTGTGATTTTTTTTTGTGGAATTGCTGAATTAAAGTTTTGGCTGGTTTCACAGGCATGTTACTGTTTTATTCCCAGCATGTAAAACAATATTTACTAACCATGTCTGAATTTTTATCAACTGTTACATCTGTTTACACAGTGATGCTGCTGTTGGGTTCTTTTTCTTGATATATGTCAGTTCAGAGCATCACCATTCTGGTAAGAAAATTATTATTGTTCTACTTACTATTTCAGTTTTTTCTATTTCCAAACTTTTCACATATATTTATCCAAGTAAATTTTGGTTTTCTTTCTACTGCATTTTTAATAGTTTTTTGGCCATAATAAAATTTTTCTATAACGATCAAGAGATTCTTTCTTTTCTGTTTTAATTACTTTTCTAGTTAAATCTACTCCTGTGAACTCTGGCCCTTTTAAAGCTATGCACCATCTGAATAATAAACGTGCTTAGGTCATCTCAAAGCAAATGCTTTGCGAAGCTTTCCTGGCTGCGGTGCCCAGTCTTTGAAATAAGCTTCCTGTTCAAGCTAGTGTACTTATTTGCCTTGAGCAGCATGCACACCATGAAAGCTAACAGACTGAGGCACCAAATGGGTTTGGTTTTCCCAAACTGAAGGTGGAAAGGGCAAGAATACAGGCTGTAGGCTGACATATTTTTGTTTCAAAGTAGTGAACTTCTTAGAACTGACTTGAGAAAAATGCCAGACACATAAATATGTGCGCTGGTCATACCAACAGTCCATCTAGTTTTATCAGCAGCTGCCAGTAAATGCTTAAGGAAACAGCTTGAGAATCTAAGTGTAAGAATAGCAGGAGTACTTTTCTAGTATTTGCCTTCTAGAATTCAGTATGTTTGTTGCACAATGAAGAATAGGAAAAGAAAATATAAAGTGAGAATAGCGGAAATAAAGGACAGCACAAGTGATTTCAAAGGGAAAGTCCTGTCCTTTGGCTCACCTGTACACAAACAAAACACAAGGATTGGGTCTCTCAAATACTCCGCTACACACCACAGATAGTAATGAAACTCCGATACCTTTCTCTCCAATTTTCCTAAACACTTTATCTTATTCCATTCTTAAGAGCATTTTTTACTACTTCTAAGACCTGGGAAAATGTAGATATCTATTTAAAACACTGGCAACCTTCCAGTCAGCAGGAGCAGCTGAGGGTAGCACCAGCAGCCCTCCCTGGCAGCGTTTTTCTCTTCTTGCACACAAGCAGTATCACAGTGTGATTGCATCAATATATTTCCTTCACATTCTGTTTCACATCTTTTTATCCTTACACTTACCTTCTTTCCCCTGAACTCCTTTATAGGCTGCATTTTCATGTTGTCTACCTGTCTATGTGCCAATAGGGCCTTTGCAGTAATATTTTCCCCTGTTTTCCTCTGACATCACTGTGTATCTCATTATGACACATTTTTGCCCATCCTGTAGTCTCTTCGAATTCAGGCATAAGCGAATCCCCACACCAAGTAAATTTTAACCATCTTTAAAAGGCAGTCAGTAGCTAATTCTGAAGAAAACAATTTAGACGTGAATCCACATAGCCCAGAAGAAAATCTGACTCTGTGAGGAGGAGAAAGGTGCTCCCACTGCCATTCTTTCACAAGGCTAACCTGAGTCACGCTGTGGGAAGTGGAGCCATTATCATTATGTACACTGTAGAACACATTAAATAGCAGAGAAATCATCCAAAAATTAATAAGGTCATTTACCATAAACTTGTTGGATTGAAGATTCCTTGCAACAGAAACCAAAAGTTCTCTTAGACAACTGAATGCTGTGTCCCAATATCCTTCTGATACAAGGCAGGCAGTTTCTCTGTGCCACAAGAAAAATCACATTTCATAGTAAACATACAGCAGGCAGCTTGGTGGTTCCCCAGATAAAACACTAACCAAATAGTATCAATGGTGTAGCTTTTTAACACCAAAATATCGTTCATCTCTTTGTTTCACAAGCCATCTTTCCCAACTGAAATCCGTCAAACACTCAGTGAAATACGGAGGACAAAAAAAAGGGCTTACTACACTTTTTTGGTTCCCTCGTTTTCTTCTATTTAACCAACAAAAGAATCACTTTACATACTTTAAGACAATAAACAATACATGTTCAGGCATCTGACTGTTTTGGGGTTTAGCAAGCATTTCTCTGTGGTACTGACCACCTGCGACAGTTCATACATTATCTCCTGTTGCTGTCATTTATCAATGAACTTAAAAAAATGTCTATACCTCCATTAGTTCCTTGCTTAAAATAGTCTTGTGGAAACAGATGCTTCTCTTTAAAGACTTCCGATGTCTACTGGGCTACTCCATCCACCACTGTAATGAGATGCAAGCCCTGCTACTCAATCTCTGCTACTCATCTTCCGTTGCTGAAATGATTATGCCAGTTAGAGGCAGATTTGAACTGAAGCCAGAATCTGTTGGCGGGAGCATGCCAGGCAACGCATCGCTCATTCATTCCCCAGGAGCTGACCCAACTTGCAGACCTCACTGCTGGAACCATTATTTCTCATCAGGTTACAAATCACCACTGTCCTTCAGGTCAGTTAAGTGAAATGTAGAAAATACGTGGCACGTTTCACCACTGAGTTCTCTTATTTCACATTCCAATCCTGACGCATTTTTGAAGGACCACAGAAATGTGTAGTTTAAAACCTGTCTAGCAAACTTCCTTGATCCTGAGGCATACGCTTTACATTTAAGTAATTTTTTTTTTTCTGTTGCCCTTTGGAACATTTTCCTTTTCCTACTTGGCTCAACAATTTTCAAATCAAGACAGCAGCAACAGCACTTTCCATCCTGCGATGCAGACTGAGTCGGGGCCTTTGGGACCGTCGTGCTGACTGGATGAAATTATGTGTGCCCCCAGGCAGTTGCCCTGGGAATATTCCTGCAACAGCTGGCAGTACTGTGCAGTATCCAGAATTTCTGCTGCTGAGACACAGTGCAGGAACCCTGTTACTTTCCAGGCAAAGAGCAGAACTGCACAGCCTGCCCCAAATCATGGCACACAGCACAGAGATTAGCAGAGCTTTCTGTAGGCTTTCTTTAATAAACAATCCCAGACCACTATGAAGTAAGTCACTCTTAGAGTCTTTTTTATGTATTAGATTTTAATTCCCTAAAGAGAACATATTTACCTGAGAGTAAACCACTTGCTACGGCAAGTACTCAAGAACTTTCAGTTCTAGGACTACTCCAGTAGTCCAGTCTCTGCAGCAAATCTCCGTTGTCATACTGGCTGCTATACATGCCTTGCAGAGTTGTGAAAGCACCCCGAGCCCAGAATAAATGAACACACGACAGCCAGCAGCTCTGGAAAAACACCCTTTTCACATGTCACTGGGTACTAAAAACCAGGGAGCACTGGCAGCACCTCAACATACTCAGTCTGTAAGAATGAGGATTAAAATGTCACTCCTTCACACTGAGAAGCCTGTAAATACAGGAGAAAAGGACCCGTGCAAGTATGCATCTGCTTCTTGCAGTCCAAAGAGAATTTGCAGAGTTTGTAAAAGACAGTGCTGAATACCATGCTATCCTTCCCTACTATCTTCTTATATTCGTACTTACATTACATTCTCCACCAGGACCAGTACTGCATATTTGAAGAATAAAACAAATGTTAAGGCTCGATGCTTGGGCCATATTCTTCGCATCGCCCAAGCATTACCTGACTTTGACATGCGGTGAACGCATTTTAGGATATTGTAGTTTTGGAGAACTAAGATCTTCCTTCATAATGAGATGTACAGGTAAGGATCTATCTTTATGCTTTTTCCAGTGGTGCATACCGCAAAGTTACTAGTTTCTGTCTCATGGTATTTCTAGTTTCGAAGAAAAAAAGCAGCACACACTGTGACTTTGGAGGAACAGGGTTCAGGTTGAACAGAGCATTCTTCGCAGCAGTGGAAGGAATGCTAAGACACAATTATTTTTTTAACTTGCTGTGTATACGTGAGCATACACAAAAGAAAACGAAACATGCATTTTGATCTTCTCCTTTTAAATCATGGAAAACTGTTTACTACTTCAGACCTGCACATTCTCGACTGCAAAGCAGCACAGTGAAGATGAAGATGTCTCTTCTTGGAATAATTATCAAGAAGAAATCTGCCTTCCGGTTATAATGTGAAAGAGCACACAGGAAGACTCATAAGAGAATGTGGAGATGAAGTCTAAGGACCATATAAAAAAATGAGCAGTAAAAGAGCAGGCACACAGCGCCAGAATATGCGGTACTGCAGGTAGGGCATCTCAGCTCTTGAAATAAAAGCCCATAAAAGCCTTATTCTACACATGCTCTTTTCAAAACATGTTTTACTTTGTGTTTAAAGTTTGTGGTGTAATACTACATATGTGTGGAAACTGTCAGATTATAAGGACAAGGAGGCCATGTGAAGAAACAGTATCTCATACTCTGTTACTGCCAGTGTGTTTTTGAGCTATAGAAGGTGTTTTAAAGCATGGTAGAAAAGGAGAGAGATGTATACTCAATGACATGAAATCAGGCTGTGCACAAGCAAATGCATTCTCATCCGTCATCCAAACACTAATGTTCAACAGTTGGTCACACTGCAATCGGCAGCAGACACTCTTAGGCCTAGGCCAAACACATTTATCCCCGTACAGCTGTTCTGGACTCCCTATGACTCATCACAGAACCAGTTCCACACCTCATTTTCCATGATGACCCAAGCAGCTAGATTAGTTCAAAATGATCTTAGCCATCATACACAGCAGAAGAATTTCTTCTAATTAAACCTTCAGCAACAGTTTTGAAAACCTTTCACATTACTACCCCCTAGCCCAGGTTTCCTGGGAAACAAAGCATGTCCTTACTCTTCTAATACTTCCACAGAAATGAAGCCAAATTAAAACATTTTATGGGCATTTATAACACATTATCACGGATGGTTCATGGACCTATCGACATCAACTGCCCAGAATGTGCTACTGCACATTCCACTACTCATTAGAAGTGGAAACAGCAACACAGATGCTCAAAGTCCAGTGCAGGTTCCATTGTCCCTGTCAGGATGGGAGACCATTATTGTTGCCGGACTGTTTGCCTGGAATTTAAAGTCAGTTGTAGCTCCATGTAAATCATGGGACTTCTCAGCCAGAAAAATAAGATGTTTCTTTAAAGGGAGCTCCTCCTTCTTCCCTAGCCTATGATTCTCTGAAGGGCTGTTCTTGAACAGGGGAATTGGGGCTTAACGTGTAGAAAGAGCTGAGAAACAGGAAAACTCGGCAACCCTCTACAGAGCTAAGCAGCATACATATGAAAATTTTGCCATTCATAAAGCATAAAACTGGAGTAATTGTCGATGCGCGCCTGTAAGACACTTAAGAAACATCAGAAAGTAACAGCAATATTGTGCCCACCTGATCTCCCAAGGATCAATGGGTTAGTAAAGAACAATTTGGAAATCGGTAAAAAACAGAGGCAGAGTAGGTTAGACCTGGAAGAACAACAGGAAAATTTAAGCCTGTAGGGATACATTTTAAATGCTCTAATTTCGAAGTCAGTTTAGGGATGATCAATACGGGATTAAAAGCTCAGGCTTTCTCTGAGTAATTACAATTAAAGAGCACTCCTGAGGAAAGGTCGGTTTCTGACAAGCTCGTCACTGCAAACCAACCCGCGAGTCCAGCGCTGCGGGAACCTCTCGCCATTACCCACGCCGGCCGCCCGGGGGCGCCGCCCCCCCTCGCCGCCCCCGGCAGAGGGAGCGCCGAGCCCTTGGGATCCGCGCTGCTGCCGACAGCGGCCGCCCTGGCCCCGGAGCGCTCCCGGCCCGCGGGAAGGGCTCAGGTGACCTCGTCGCTCGAGCATCCTTTCCTGCCCTCCCCGCACCGTGAGCTCCGTCTGAAAGAAGGCGTTTAATTCTGATCCCGGTGAGCTTTAACCACAAGGGCCCCGGGGAAGACCGACTCCCCGCAGGATCCCGCACCCGCCGCGGTGTCCCCGGCGAGTGGCCTCCTGCCTCTGCTGCGGCCTGTACTAACCCGCCTCCACGATTAAAAGGTTTTATCAATAGCAAAATAAAAACCCATATATAAATTTAATTTGTTGCCCTTGGAACCTAGACTGCAATTCGCGATGACAAAATCTTGAAAATCGTGTTTATTCAAATACAGGTTTTTGTTTTCCAATTGAAAAAATAAAGGGAATTTTCTTCATGGTTCCTTGGTGTCGCAAGCTGCCAGTAACTCCTAGGCACAGGTTTTGCTAGATCCAGATACTGAGGACTCAAAAAAGAAGCTCCATGAGAAATAGCAGAGCTCTAAAGGACAGTTTTGAGAGAGGATCTTTAGCTCAGCCTTGAGAAAGAAGAGACATTCTGTGCTACAGAACCTCCACAGGAGTTTGGCCAACCAGGGTCAGTGACGGGAGTGGGACCAGGACTGCAGCTTGCAGGCCAATGCTCTGTGAATAGACTCTGCTGGCCCCTTTGCCATAGCCCTGGGTACTCATTTTAGATACAGAATAAGCTAAATCACCACTTCTGAAATGCTTTTGATAGTAAATCAGCACATAAACGTTGAATCAAGTCTATATTTAATGAACTCACACTTCCTGAACACAGTCAGAAGCACAAAAAACAGAATACACTCCCATCACAGTGGCCAACTTTGTTCCCGAAGCCATGGAATGCTAACAGAAATGCACCTGCAACAACAAAAAAAAAAACAGAAAAACCCAGCCCCATTAAAGCAGAATGTTAAACCCATGCTATTATTCACAACACCGGTTGAAACTGCTACCTGGAAAGAGCAAAACCTTCCGGATAAATTTAGATTCAGATCAACTGGATTTAATATACTTCAAGAATTACATAGCAAGGAGACCCCTGCTTGTGAAGGCTGAACAAGCCAATCCTAAATGTGTAGGGGAAACTAGCATTAACATTACAAGAGAAGCAGTGAAGCCTGGTATACGACTTTTTGAAAAGCTTATTTGCCTATCATAACCTAAGGCAAAACTACTTCCTCTTTTAGATTTTTTTATATTGCGTCAAAGGTATAATAAAATCTTTTCTTAATGTTTAATACATCTCATTGCCATTAAGTTATTTTGTCTATTCAAACAGATTCATGTTTCGGTTCTTTCAGAAGGAAAACATCAGCCCTAGTAGTTCAGCACAGCATCCCTCTGAAGCAGAAAAATGAAATTGCAGGGTTTGTGTGGTGTCATAAGGTAAGTTTATGATTCTTTTAAAAAAGAAGCAAACAAACAAAGGGTATTTGATTAAAACAGAAGAAAAGATTCTTAATCAAACTCTGTTGTTACAATTAAAATAAACTCTTTCTGTTTATTTTCCCAAAACGCTCCCAGGTTTTAAAGAGGCTGAAAGTAAAGAGCCGAGGGTGTGAAACCAGAAACTACCTCCACCATCCTCCGGTACTACCAGATCGTTAGATGAGTGCAATTGCATCTAAAATAACAAGATCCGAGTGTCCTTGCCAATGCCTTTTTTGCAGTTTCCATACACATCTTAGGAAAAAAAATTGTTCTAAACATGAAAACAGTCTAGATAGGCAAAACCGCACAGTTAGTTTGATGTAACACGACCAAGGGAATACCTGCTTCATTCGTTCCGTGCCGAGATGAACCGTTTAACACAGAAACCGCAGTTTCTCAAATGACTCCACCTTACCTCGAGTTCCCTCGACAAACCCGCAGGAGCTTCCTCCGCAGTGAACACCACGATCAGAACAGCGGCGGAGACAAACTGTAAGAGAAGAAAGATCTTAGATTCAAACAACAGAGACTGCATTTTTGTTCAAATCCTGAGGATAAAGGTGGAGGCACGAGTGCCTGGGCCCTGAGGGGCCCTCCTCCCGCCGCCCCCGGCCGCCATTCGAGCGCGCGAAGGCTCGACTCGCCTGAGGCTCGACCCGCCTGAGGCACGTGCGCGCCGCGGATGGGGCCGAGCGGAACCGAACCCGACCCAGCCGGGCCCGGACACACCGAGCCGAACCCGCCTCAGCCACACCCGGCCTGGCTGAGGCCCCCCCCGCCGCCGCCGCCGCCGCCACCACCGCCCCGGGGCGGGCCGTAGCGCCGCGCCCAGCCCCGCACCTGCCTCCCGGCGCCGCCCGCCGCCCGCCCCGCAGAGCCGCCGCCAGTCGGGCAGAGGCTCGGAAGCTGCCGGCGCCCGCCATGGGCACGGGGCACCGGAGGATGCGCCGCGCCAAGATCCTGCTCTTCATCTTCAACCTGACCTTCTGGGTGAGCGGCGGCACCCGCGGCGGCACCCGCGGCGGCACCTGCGGCGGCACCCGCGGCGGGCGGGGCGGGCGGCGCCTCTGGCTCGGCACACCGGGTGCTTTGGGCGGCGGAAGGGCGAGCCGGGAGCCCCCCCGGGTCCCTCGACAGCGCCGCGGCTCCCTCCCTCCCTCGCTCCCCGCTTTCGCTTTCCGTCGTGTCGCGTTCTCCTCCCCGCTTATTCACACGGGAGACCGCTTAGCGACACTAACTCCTTAAATGGGTTTTTCTTTCCGATTCACGTCTTTTTAGAAAGAAGTCACATCTAATGCGGTTCGAGCTCCCTGGAGCGAGGGGTTTGGGGCTTCTGCCCCCTTTATTTGCGCTCTGGGGACGGCGGCGCTCGGGGGGTGATGCTGCCCAGCTGCAGCTGCGAGCCGGCGCGAGGACAAAGCTCCGCGTTATGCCGTCTCACAAAGCGACAATCGCTGTGTTTTGTTAATTGCCTTTTCACTGAGATGGAAGAAACCGTCTCCTCAGCTGGGCTGGGGACGTCCATCTCCAACTCGTGCAAACTGCCAGAGGCGCTGGCAGGACTGACGGGAGAGGGCTCCTGGTGTGCTCCAGCAGCCCAAAGGCAGAGCGCGTGCCTGCGTGTCGGGAGGTTCAAATGTTCTCACCAAGGTGGCAGGGGGCCCCTTCTGGCTCTGTTACAGCACCCATCAACTGCTTTAGTCATTTCTGTGATCTGGGAGGCTGTACATCTTAACAAGCCTTTGCCCCCTCACCCCCCAGCTCTGGCAGGGGGTCCTGTGGTGACATACAGAAAAAAGCCCTGTCACAGTTGGTCCAAACACTCTGAGCCTCAGCACATCGCTAACACAGCCTCTGATCAGAACCTTCTTCCAGCCGTGCAGCAGCAGTAGCAGTTGTGAGTGGGTGGGTGGTCTCCTTTATTTGGAATGATGATTTAGAGCTGTAGCTGGCTTCTATGGTGTCATACTATCTAGTGACACAGGACTGGACCTGTGATACATACAGGGGACAGGGGGTACCCCTCAGCCTAAAAGTCTCATATTTAGCCTTAAAACTGCTTGGAGGGTTGTAAAAATCCCAGTCAGTTAAGTTACTTGTGGCCTAAAAGCCAGCAGGGCTTCACTTCTGGTCACACAGCACTTCCCTATAGGGTGCTCTTCGTACAGGACCAGCATCTGGACTCCAGACCTGAGCCCCTAGGGTCTCCTGCAGGCTGCTAGACTGCAGCGCAGTTCTGATGGGGAGCAAGGAAGGCAGAGTGTTCCTCATGGTTTTTTCAGCCTGGCTGTTCTCATGGGCACTCACTTCCCCTCCACACATACCCCAGACCCCTTTCCATTGCCACCACAATCCAGGCCAAGTTCTGATGACTAAATGAGCTTACTTAAGAGGTTTGCAAGTCACTGGTAAGTTCGGAAGCACCACTACACTGAAGAGCGGAAGAAAGAATCGCATTGTACTATCGAACATTGCAAGTGCTTCCTGAGCTTTCTGACAGTGCAATCATGAGCTGTGGGATTTCAGAAAGTGTAAGGTGCACACACCACCTCTTTGATGCTCTCTAGGCAATGGTGACTTAAGTACTGACTGTTCTGTTTAATTTTTCAGCTGGCAGGACTGGCCATTATTGCCTTCGGTCTATGGCTGCGTTTCGGTGGAGTTATGGCAGACTTTGCTTCAGACAAGAAGTCTCCAGAGTATTTCTTCATGGGTAAGTTGAAGAGCCTGGAATGATTGCAGCCTTTAGTCCCAGTTTCATCCTGCAGCATGCAACACACCTGATGCATTGAATTATAGGAAGGCCAACATTTCCTAGGCTGAACTACACAAAAGTAGACATTCTGGAACTCTGTGTCACGTGCAATGATGGCTTTCATCCTTTCTCTCCTTGGCACCAACTTCCTTAGGCCTAACTGAACTCCTCTGTCAGATTTGATCCAGTCCTCACATATCTGAAGTGAATTGTGCTACCACTGTCAGAATACAAGCTGAGAAGGGTCAGAGACTGCTAGAAGATGGGGCTCACCAATACATCCTCCCAGACGAGACAGACCCCTGGAGATGGACTGAATAAAATCCAGTTGGTGCAAACATTTTTGCCACCTAGAAACGCCGAGTGTAAATGAATACCGAGTCCTCTCTCATTCATCAAGCCACTCAGACAGGGTGGCTGGGAATGGAAGCTGAGCCAAGATGTCCTGTAGCAGTCAGTTACCCATCACAGGAATATTGCCTGGACTGTGCTGTTGCTTTAAATACCCTGATTCATCTAGTGCAGACCTTGACTCTCATATACCACAGTCCTAACCCCAAACTTCTATAACATAAGCAGCCAGGCAAGAGGCACAGAACTGACTGCATAGTACTGTGGGAACAGATGAGTAGAATCATACACCCAGCAAAGTCTCTGTGGGCATTTATGAGGCTGAACAAAACCATTCAGCAGAAAATTTGATTGTCACCCAAGGGCTACTGTAAAGTACCCTGTAGCCTCTCTACTGACAACAACAGTCAGGAAGTATGATTACTTTCTCTCTTATATCTGAGCTCCTAGGTCAGCAGCGTATTACATCAACAACTTTGTTTCCAGATCCAGTTTACACCTGATGAATTTCCTGTGATGAATCTTGGAACTCTTGACACCACAGTCATATCACAACTTCGCAGTGCAGGCTGTAGCACTGTGTAAATAAGACATTCTTTGGCACGTGTATTTAAAACTCTAGAAGATTTATCCTGCTTCAGTCCTGATTAGAATGACAAAATGCTGTTCAGAGTTGTTGATTTGGGGAAGTCCTGGCAAACCTTCTTGTAAAAGTTTCACCATACGCTGTGACATTACACTATTGGGCTGTAACATGTATTTATGGAGCTGTATGCTGTAATATCTAACTGCCAGCAGAGGAAGCGCTAAGGAACAAGACAAAAAGATGTTGAGAATTCTTTTGAACTTGCACATTTGACTGAATTCTAAAACAAAGGTTTGGCCCTTTTTTGTAATAGGCATTGTGCTCAGAACAGAGTGTTCCTGTTAAACAGTTTTCTGCTGTCCTCCCTCTTTGCAGATCATGTTAAATGCCATTTTGACCTCTAAGCATCTGATGGGGCAGCCATTTAGAAGCCTGAGGCTGTTAACAAGCTGTGACTAGGGCAGGCATAAAGGCGTGGTGATAAGTCCAGAAACAGTGTTTTCTGCAGCAGGCAAGGCTGCACTTGACTGTCACACTCAAGAGCTTTATCTTTCTAGGAGATTTCGGCTCTAGTCCCCTGTGACAAGTGTGCATGGGGCCCTTCTCACTGAGCCCCTGGGAGCGCTGTTTGTCAGGTTCTGTGTGTTTGCTCAGTAATAAGCATCCTGGGTGACAGCCAGAATTTTGCATAGGAATTCTTAATATGGAACGCTGTGCAGCACACAAGGAGCAGCTGCCCAGAGGGGTGAAAGAGAAAGCAGATCCTAATTATGAGGAGATATAAACATATGCCCATATATTTAAAAATAACTTCTTTAGCTCTGTTCCACTGACTGCTTTTGTGGTTGCCTTGTGATAACCCAAGCCCTTGCAATCAAATCAACTTTGCGTTGGAACAACAGAGTAGCTGCATTCAGTTTGCTTTGTGGGCTGAAGCACTGCTCAGAATCACCATCTTGTGGAAAACATCTCATTTTCTTGCTTTAAAGAGCAGCACATTCTGCTCTTTTTGTACCTGGATTGAGCTGCCAGCTGAATCTAACCAACTTTTCTCCTGTGCTTCCTTGTGACCTTTTTTTTCCTGGATCTGAAATGTTTAGTTTAAAATAATTGATAATTATATTGTAGCATTTTCCATTAGGCCAGAGTGAGTCTCCTTAAATAGCCCTGTCCTTTACCAGCAGTCTAGCTGTCTTTTCTGCCCCCCTGGCACAGTTTGGGCCATGACTTGGCAACCTGACCTGTTCATCTTTTCCAGCCACTGAAATGTTTTTGTTGGTTTGCAAACAACTTACAGGCAGCAGCGCTGAGGTCAAGCACATCTGTGTTCGTAGTTTTCTGTTGCTTGTGGTTTTGTGTTCAGCGATCCATATTCCCCACTGCAGCTTGCAGGTTTTTAACCTACGATATGAAAGACAGAAATTGGAACTATTTGACCCATACAGTTATCCATCCACTTTACCAGATGTATCTTACACAAGAGCAGCCTCCTAAAATTGGATACCTTCTCTCTGCAGCTCCCCGCCCTTTGGAGTTCCCACTGTGGTGGCAGTAACAGTATCTCATATTGCATTTTTATGTGCCTGTGCTTTGAGTGGTGAAGCAGAACTGTAGCTTTCCTGTTCCATGGCCATTGGCTTTGGTAGAGTTCAAATATTCCTCTCTTATGGTAACCATAGAGGAAGAAAAGAGGACACAAAAAAACCCAAGATAGTTTCAGCAAAGGTCAATAGCTTGGCAGTTACCTCTTTTATCTACATTTGTCTGTGACACTGTATGACCAAATGCAGACAAGATCTGCAGAGTAAAGGGAATTCCCTTGGATTGTTTGTCCTTCTTGAGACTCCTGTACCAAGACTCTGGCAAGGTTTTTTACTGGGCAGGAAAGCCTGCAATAGTCAAAAGGGAAAGAAGGATGCTTGGGTGAACCCAAGAAGTCAGCACTGCTGTCTTACAATGAATTGGTCTTTAGTTAACTCTTTGTAGTAGAGTCGTTCTTAAATTTAAAAATACCTAAAGCACCAAAGTGAAGACAAAGTGTCTGCTGAGTGCAACCTGAGGACCTATGAAGTAAAAGCTAGCACAGAGAATTTTTAAGGGTCAGTTCAAGACACCTATTCTCTCCTCTTTGTTTTCAGTGGAAGAAAAGGAAAGTCTGTTCTGGTTCCTTGGATAACATGAAGGACAAACTCTCCGTATCCCTAATAAATGAAGTGCAGAGGGTCACGTTACTGCCAGTAGCACTAAAAATTAAGTGTATGTACTCAACAAGCCCTATATAGAAACAGTAAGAAACCCCAATGAATGTGAAGGAATCTATCTGTATGATTCTTTCTTGTAACAGGCAGCACTGAAGCACTGCTTCTGCACAATCCGAGCTCACCAGCTGTCTGCTATGTGACGTTCTCTGCTTTAGTTCCACAATCTAGTCTGTGTCCCGGGCAGACCAGGATGGCTGTGGCTCTTCCTTGGGGTCTGTGAATATGAGTGATCATTCTGGCTTTGAAAGGTACAGTTAGATGGCGCATACTTTAGGATATGAAGTCATGTCTGGAGTTGAAGGATATTAGTACTTTTTCTCCATAGTAGAGGGCGCCCATACAAACAAGAGTTGGCCAGCAGTTAAATCCATGTAAACTGTAATTCTCTGCTTCTGTGCCTCATTTTGTTGTATTTCTGTTCATATCTTTTGGAGTCAAATACTATACCCTTAGTCAACAGTATTTTCTCTATGAAATCCATAGCATCTCAAACTCAATCAGCCTTTGAAATGAAAGCTATTGGTGAAGTAGCCTCTGTGTAAAGATGCAATACCACAGGAAGAGCATCAAATGGTCCTACTCTCATGTGTGAATAAGGTTCATTGGTTTACATTTGCAAGAGTTTGAGATTCAAGAGGCTTTCCCCCTCCCCTCCAAAATTAATCACTTAAGCATGTTAATGGACTCCATGCTTTCTGCCTTTTAAACTTTCCTCCTGGGTAAACCATTCTCCCACCCTGCTGTCTGTGTGTAGCTGTCAAAAAGGCAACCGGTTCCATGCAGCGGCAACAGCTGAGCTAACAGATAATACCATTTCCTTCTTTGAGGCACCCTCTTCTCCCTCCTCTGAGCACCATGAGCCGATCGGTCACTGCTGTGCCCGCTGAACAGCCAGTACCATGCTTGGAGCAGCACACAGTGTCTGCTCTGTCCGATTTGGGTCAGCCTGCCCAAGCTAGAGCCCAGTACCACATGCACGGCACTCCTGCTTTTGTAGGAACAGCCACCTGAGCCAGTGGCTGAGGACAAAGCTGGCATGGGGCCAGCATGAAGCAAAAAGACATCCCAATGTTCCCTCCTGCTGCAGCAGCACACTGAACTCTGGGAATGCTCGGGGTTTTTCAGTTATGAGCTTTGTTCTCCATAAACACTTTCTTTACAAGGACCAGCTCTGCTTTAGATGCTGGTCTAGAACTGACCTCTAGAAGAAGAATGAAGCAGAGATTACCTGTTGTACCCCACGGGAAACACCCTGTGTTGTAGCTTATGCTGACTGAGCTGGACATACAATGGCAGCATCTGCTATGAAGCCATTAAGAGAAAAAGCATTTTGTCTGCTACAAAAATTAAGCAGCAATAAAAAAGCCTTTTGCTCCCTTTCTGTGGAGTGTCCCTTGAAAAGCAGCCACAGAGGATGTGGAGGATTGATGGAGCTGGCTTGGGTTTTCTCAGCACTTCACGTGCACTGGGATGGGTAAAGAGTTGCCTGCAGAGTCCCAGCATTTGCTGCTGTGAGGGCTGTAGAGTTCTGTGAAGGTATCATGGCCATCCTCTCTTTTCTGGTTTGAGTGGCTTAGAGACCATGCTTTCAAGCTTTAGAAATGTGTAATTGTTGCCAATATCAGCACAGAAGTGTATGCACACACATACACAGGGTTAATTCCTACTCCGGTGAGGAGTGCTGAGAATGTGAGAGGATTTCAGAATACCAAATGACTGAGTACTAAAAAGGCAGATGAAATGCAGTACCAGTAAATTGACAGAAGTGGTAACAGATAAATCTAAGCAGTATAAACACTGTCAGACTTTGAATTAGCTACAACCACACAGGAATGTGATCTCAAAATCACTGTTGGTTGCTCTTGAACAAAAGCGCCTTGCTTAGCTGCAGTCAAAATGGCATATAAATGTCAGGAATTATTAAGAAAGGAAATGAGAATCCAGCTGAAAAATCTGAATATCATTGTGAAGATTTCCAGTGCCCTCAGTGTCTTGAATGCTTTTGTGGTTCTGGTCAAAAAGAATACAATAAAACTAGAAAAAGTGCTAAAGCTTGATAAGATTATTATCATACTATGCACTATGAACAACTTCCATTGAAGGAAGCTTTTCGCACTATTCCCATCATTAAATAGTAGAATCCATTGCCACAGGACTCTGTGAAGTTCAGCTGCAATAGTACATATCCACCCAACAGAGGTATGCAGATCACACCTGACTTCAGAGAAGGCTGGTATAGCGTGAAGCAGATATTGCCAGAAGGTAACAGCAGACATACTTTGCCTTATAGGAATCTGGGACATCATTATTTACTGCTGTAAGATACATGTAATCAAGATATGTAAAAGGGGGTGATATTCTGTGGAGAGAAGGAGGCAGTGGACTGGGATGTTACATTACAATGAGGTTGATTTTAGATTGAAATTCAGGATTTGAGCATCAGCAGAAGCCTACAAACTGGCTTGTATCTGTAATGCTTTTGTGGTTCTAGGAAGATGAGCCATAAATAGCCTGTTGGATTCATATGAGACATTTAAGTATGTTTGTGCATTAGGATCACATTAAGAAATTAATCTTCCTTCAGAGGACTCTGCTTCTCTTCTCTAGTTTTGTATATGTGTTTTATAGATAAACATTAGAAAATCTATTAACACAAAAATGGTAATCTCTAGTAAAAAGCCTGTTTCACAGACTGACTTTGCCACCAGATACAACACATAAGCCTCTCTGTCTGGCCAGTTATTTCCAACCCCTTTGTGTGCTTCTCATCGTTTCCAACAGTGCATTTGCACTACAGGTTCCTTTGTGCTCTACTCAGAGTTTGAAAGCCTCAGTCTTGTGGAGAAGCACATCTGCCTCCCAGGCTGTACTACACGTACAACCTTAGGAAAATCCCTTTCAGTCATGTCCTTTTCTACACCTGCTGCACAAAATGCAGCAGCTGGACAGCCTCCTCAGAACATTCCATTCACCAGACAAGTTCTCTGCCTCCATCTGACTGCACGCTTCTTTTTGCCATGCTGAGCCTTGTCATGAGCGGTTTTGTGTCAGAGTTCCTAGGTATTAAACACGTTCCATTTTGTGACTATACATTAAGGGTTCCTTTTCTCTTTTCCTCTGCTGTGTGTTAGATGCCACACTGGAGGCCATGCCAAGGCTTTGTATTTTACAGTGGAGGTGCTTACAATTAGAACCTGATTAAGGCTTTGCTTTCCATTGCTTTTTTTTTTTTAAAGGAACAGACTTTACTAAAGTGTAGTAACTTCTGACATAATACTATGGCATAGCAGTGATTAACACCACTGAATTTCTGGATTTGTCTTCTTTGCTGATCCTGACTGGACTAACTCAATGGCTGTCAGTGTGTGATGTCTCTAGGTAATGCTGTGATTCCAAAGAAGACTATATACTGCCACCTATTCTTCTTTCCTTCACAGAGAGTCTCGCTTTTCACTTCAGGTCTATTCCTATCAAGAATTTGAGATGATTGTGTCGACATTGCTGCCTATAGCCCACTAGTAATAGAAATACTAGCTCCCTTCCTTATATTCTTAACCCATCCTAAGACGTTTCTGAATCTGTTTCTTTGCAAACCTTCTTGGAAACCATCTTCCAGTTGAGCACACCAGGATTTGGGTGCTAGGAGACCTCACAGTGCAAGCTGACAAAGATCCTGGTCCCTTTGAAATTTATTTTTTTTAAATGTCTCACTCCTGTGTCAAAGATTAAGTGTGTTTATATAGCAGGTGAACAAAAACACCTTTAGTTTTGTGGAAGTGTTAAGTGTCATCATTATTTCCACCTAGACATAGCTCTCCGAGTACCAACTTCTCAGAGTCTAGGCTAAGAAAGGACAACATCTGGAATGAACTCTCCTGCACAGAAGATGGACGAAGGTGGTTTTAAACTCTTGGCTGGCTCAGCTGTGGGGCCAGACACACAGCAAGCCCCATTTCATTTAGTGAGTGATGTGAGTTCTTCCTGTAACCGCCTTAAAAGGGAAGTTCTGACTGAGGTAGTGGTTTAACTGTGAGTCATGCAAGTGAAATGTTCAGGCTGTTTCTCAGACAGAAGCAAATCCAAACTCCTGAAAGTGGTCTCACCCTTCAACCTCGGAGAGCTTTCTCTTTGCTTGATGGAAATAACGAAAAGAAATGGGAAGACTTCTTTCCAATCATCTTAATCAAAAAGTTTCTCTGCTCAGCTGCCAGATTCATAATTACAGGGGTGGGAGTCAGGAGTGGCAGGCAGGAAACGTGTCTGTAATTATGCTCCCCTTGTTCCCATGGTGATCTCTGAAGAGGGCAGGTTTGGTGCTCAGCAACTGAACAGCAGGTTCCACAGCTGAGAGTAGTTTTGTCTTTTCCAATTCACCTTCCGCAAGGGGCTGACCTTTCTTCAGAGCCATACAAATCTTTGTACATCCCTCCCTCCCTCACTAAACACCAATGTGGTGTGAATATGTCTACAAATATTATGTTGAAGAATGCTCAGTCCTAGTAATTCACAAGATGCTGGATATTAACAACTTAGAAATGCAGATATGAGCTGCCAGCACAGTCATCAGTGATTCCCACACATCTGGCATCACAGACCTGACAAAACCAAATTCATTATAACTGGTTTACTGCTATTCACTAGAATGTGTTCCTTTGCAGCAGTCCCTGGCAAAAGAAAGATACCAAAGCAAGAAGGACAGAGGGGAGAAGGATCACGGTAGCTAGGATAGGTATCTGACTGATACACAGTGACCGAACAGGGATGCACCAACGAATGGGCAGCAGGCAGGAGTTTGCCTTCTATGCAGGCTGCATCTGTGGGACAGAGTAGCTGGATGCTCTGCACTCGTGTATTGATTGTTTGTTTGTTCCTTTTTTCTAGCAGTCATTGCAAACTGTCATTGGTGGGGGTCTCTAGTCTAGGTCACACAAGGCCTGCTGACAATAAATGCCAGCAGCTCTTTTACCTCCAAAGATTTCAGTTAGATTTTAAAATAACGTCTAAGCTGAGAATACTAAACGTTCCCATGGAAAGTCTGGGCAGTCACAGCTGGGAGCAAGGCTCACCGTGCCCTCTAGTGCACGCAGGCAGCAGCTCCACTGTCCTCTCAACAGCATGAGGGAAGCAAAACTGTTTTTAACGGTGCTGGGTTGACATGGCAGATTGCTGCACATCCTCCACACTGTCCACACATGACAAAGACTATAATTTCAAGTCAGTGCACTGAGCTTGTTGTACTTTGATACGTGACACGGTACTCAGAGACAGGGCACAAACTGCATTGTTGCAGTATGATGGGAACTGATGCTACAAATGAACAGATATATTGACTGTGAGTTTACAAGTGAGGAAAGAAAAATTCTGTGTCCTGGCTTCCTTTTGTTCTAGACAAAGCCCATATGAAGAGTCTTGTTGAATGTGAATATTTCTAGCAGTTTCTCTAGTTTTTGTCCTGCCCAGCTCCAAATGTAGCTAGGGTTCTACATCCTGAACTGTGTATGGGGCTGTACTGACACCTGCCAAGTTCTGTGCTTCTCTCATGCCTGGTCTTTACTAGCAGTCTCATCTGAAGATTGCCTCATTGTCCTCTCGCTGTTCTTCCTTTATGTCATTTAACTTGTCTATGCATAGCTAACTCTTTGTGCCAGTTCTTCCTACTCATTATATTCCCAGAGTGCAAAATCAGTGCTTCATTCACTTCTAGCCTCCAGCCATCCCCTTCTTTCCAACAGCAAACAGCTTTTTCTACAGCCAAAGGACTGATTTCAGAGGAACATCACACTGTAGTGCCTGTACCTTTCCTGAATGCTTCCTTTTATGTACTGCCAGGCAACTGACATCACATAGCTGCCAGGTAGCTTTTTAAGTTACACGCCTACATAGCGGTTACAGTGCATTTCTAGCCCTAGGTTTCACAGAAATGAGCCCTCTAGCAATGCTGGAATTTTTTTTTTTTTTGCCTTTCTTTCTTCACTGAAGCATTCTAAGGTGGTTCTGGATGGTATGGCAAATGTTCCTCCTGAACTGAGCTGCCCTTGGGACAAGAAACTTGGAAGGCGGCAGCCTGTTTGTTAGCCGTCATGAGGTTCTCCAAGAATTCTGAAGAATTCGTTGGTCTCCTTCTGTGGCAAGAGCAACTTTTCTGTGTAACATGTTCATTGTGAGAGCCAGAGAGCAGTGCTGCTTACAGATATGTGGCTTTGACAAACAGACTTTGGGAAGAGAAACCCTAAATTCTTGTCTAATTCTTATATTCCACAGGACTATACGTACTGGTGGGAGCAGGGGCTCTCATGAGCACAGTTGGATTTTTTGGGTGCTGTGGAGCAGCGCGGGAGTCCCAGTGCTTGCTTGGAACAGTGAGTAAGAAAGTTTCAAGGGACTAGACCACGCAGGAAAATCATTCAAAAGCATATGCTTCGTGTCATTAGTGGAAAAGGTGTTTGCTGTCCACGACCTGAAATCTCTTATGTCGTTTCACTGGGTGATCTGGCACCTGTAGTCATTGCAGAGCTTCCATACATGTAGTAGTATATACATGATGTATTTCCTGGAATTACCTCCTGTCTTTTCTGAAGCTACATTATTCTAAGCTGCATCTTTGCCATTTCCACTTTTGTTTCCATATCACACCCTCATTATGGATTCTGCTTTACCAGTCTTGTGTGAGCTGTTGAGGCCTGGGCAAGGATGAAGGACTGACTGGCAGTCCACGTGAAGCAGAATCGTGCAAGGTATATTAATATAGGAATCTCTTCTTCCTCTGCAGTTCTTTGCTTGCTTGTTGGTGATATTTGCAGCTGAGATCACTGCTGGAGTATTTGCCTTTATAGGCAAAAAAGCGGTAAGTAGCAAGCAACTTGAAATAGTGAGGCAGTTAAGGATCCCAGTGCCAACTGACCTGCATCCTGGTTTTTGCATAGGAAAACTTTCCAGGAGACTTCTTCCAAGAAGACTCTGACATTCTTACCTTGGACTCAGTCAGAGCCTGTGTTACCACAATTCAGAATGTGTCAGTTTTTGCCCCCCTCTATTAAAGAAAATCTGTAGGTGTGGTTCAACCTGATATCCACAAGGAACATCAATTAGAACTATATTATAAGAGGGTAGTGCTTGGGAAGAGGGCAAACAAATTCACGCACTGCACCTCTCCAACTAATAGTATCTAACCAAATCACAGAACATAGCGTACACACAGTCTGACCCATGCAGCATCCCTCTGAATGACACCAGGCCACCCCACCTCCAGTCTTTCCAGTCATGGTGCTTCAGTTTACGAGGCGTAATTTTCTGGTTTGGAGGGTGACAACACAAGCCAAAAGTCTGCACTGGACTAGGGGTAAGACTTATGTGTCACTCACTTGGAAAGTTTTATTTCTGCAGGCAATACAGGAAGCTCAAAAAATCTATGAAGACACTTACGATGACTATATGAAAAACCCAGGAGGGAAGGTCAATGGGACTATCTATCGCTACCACTTGGCTGTGAGTAGTCCTCCTGAGCTTTAATACTTTACCTTTCACTACTACCCAACTGTCACATTACCCTTCAAAATTCAGAATGCCTCCCACTGAAGGATGAGGGAACAGAACCAAGCGTTACACAAAATGGAGCCAGAGACTCACAACACGGGTTCCAGAATTCCAGGTTTCAGATCCCAAGTGATCCCTAACTTTGAAGTAAGAATGGTCAGGCTTTTAAATGACAGGTGATGTTTCTGCTCTTTGCTGAGCAGAAGATACGAGTATTATGGCCCTCCTGGATATTAAAATTAAAGAATAAATTCTCACAAATGCAGAGAAGTAGAAAGGTCTGAATGCCTGCATTAGTCAGAGAAAAAAACTGCAGCCCATGACCCAGGACCTACAATGTGGCAGATCCTGTCACTGACAGAACCAATAACAAAAAGCACAAAGCACATGTGATTTGGTTCAGGCCACCCAAAAAGCTAGTGTCTGAATTGGAATTAGAACCTGTGACTTCATGAACCCTATTTGTGTCCATCTTTTATCTACACTGCCTCCCACGGAGATCTAGCCCAGCTTTGCTGCTTCTTGCAGCATTCCCACATTCATCAGAACAAGCATTTCACAACCTCAGACCTTTTTGTCCTTCTCCCATAGCTGTTATTCCTGACCCAATGAGGAATTCCAAGCATTTTGTGGGAGATAGGCAAACAGGAAAAACAAACCCTTTGAAACACTGATTTATCACTGTCTCCAAACCCAGCACTGTTTTGTTAAAGATTTTAGCATTCTATGCAGTAGTTATTGTGCATTGCCCATAAATCTATACGTGCTATTTGAACTTTGTGCGCCCTTTCTTAAACAACTCCTGTTTCCTTGTAAGCCAGGAAATGGGGTTTTTTTTTCAAAATCCACTTGTTTGCTATGGCTTCAGACAACTGAATTTTTTTTTTTTTTTTTTTGAGAATTTTGGCCCACACAGCTGGAACTCTTACCCAAGGCAGTGATTATTATAGGGAATAAATTTATTACTGGATCTATATAGTTTCTCTTTTAGTTATTTATTTTCTCACTTTCAGAATGAAACACACCTATAGTTTCCCCTTCTTTGATTCTTCATCTCTCTCTTTCATTTAGCTCCAGTGCTGTGGTAAAGATACTATAGAACAACAAGTGGAATTACCCTGTCCAGAGAATATCCAGACGCCAAAGGCAAGTGTCCTCTGTTCTGGCTGTTCTAATCACTTTTTTATGTCAATTGTTTAGTGAAATCTAAGCCATTACGTAAGTAAAGGAGAGGAAGAACTTCCTTTTTACTTTGCGAATTTCAGCATGAAATTCCCTATGAAACAGAGCAGAGTGGAGGTAGAAATAAATTGGAGGTCAGATTGAACACCAGCCCTCATTTCTGCAGCCTGCTGGTAGCATCCCACCATAGCTGAGCCATATTGCCTCATCTGAAAAGTACAGTGGTAAGGACAAAGCAGAACAGCCCTAAAATAAAAGCCCCCTGAGGGCTGAGCTTTGGCAAGTGCCTACCCTGATGGGCAGAGACTCCTCAGGAGGCACTTTGTTGGTGTTGAGAAAGATACTGTTATTTGTTTCTCTGATCTGCTTGTGAGTACAACCTCAATCTGAAGGGTCAAACTTCCTGGTTTAGCATGGCCTGTCACGTAAAGGTTTTTCAATTTAGGGGAAATTACTTGTAACAAAATGACTTGTATGTGTCAGCCTGTACAGGCAAGAGGTACAATGTCTCACTAGAAAAGGGAATATGCTGTGAAAATTGTCCAACAAAATGCAAGGCATAGGAGTGAGAATTAGGACAGTGACTATGGTAACATATTTCGTGTTTATCTGCTGTTTAGTAGGAACAGCTGATGGAGATGCTTGGAGCATATTCTTCTAGGCCTAAAAAAAATTCTTACAATTTTGTTTTTAATAGAACTGCTTGGTTGAAATCCAGAATACAATTGATGCTTATCTGCATTTAGTCGGAATTATTGGAGTTGCAATTGCTGGCACCACAGTGAGTAAATCGATGTTCTCACTCCCAAATCTATATTGGAGCACAGTACCTTACTCAAAGCTTTGTAGAAGGTGTTTTGCAGCAAGAGGTGAGATTACTCAGAAATTCAGCTAGTCTTACCAACTTCAGTGTGTTCCCTCACTGGGAATTGCCCTTAATTGCACAAGAAGGCTTGAATTACTTCATTTTACCGGTTAATTTTGTATCTTTAGACAGGGTCCAAAGTAGCTAATGGCTGCCTTATTTTGTTGTAATAGTAGGAAAGCAGAGCACACATGAACCACACTGAAAAGCAAAAGGCAGTAGCAGCATTTCACCTATTCCAGAGCAAATGCAGACTGATGCTGTAGGCCTTTTGAGAATCCGTTCGTTAGATTTCCTAAGGAAAAGAGAGCACCTACCCTTCGTATAGGCAGAGCTCTCCAGGAAAATGCTGGCTGAAGCACTGGTTCAGTGAGAATAATTCTAAGGCTTCCCTAGGTCATAGATCAGTGATCCCTCTGTTAAGGGAACAGGATTTAAACTGCATAGTTTTCAGAACAGCATTTCTTTCCTAAATTACCAAAATTTACTGGTTACCAAATTACAGGTAGCTGCTTCATTGGACCGTGTCATCAAAGCAGCCCTCACAATCCTCCTCCCAATGCAGGTGTATTCCCAAGGTCTGCTCCACGTGCCAGAGCTTAGACCAATAGATGTCACCCTGCTGCCAGGATGCGGCAGGAGCAGACAGTACTACACAGGCTTTAAGGTAGCATTTTCCAGCATGCCTGTGCCATGACCTCTTTCAGGCTCTGAAACCAGCAGCAGTCTGAAGCAACATGAAGAGCTAGAATATTAGTAACGAAATACACCTCTAGCTGCTCTGAACAGGAAGCTCATCGACTTATGTTGACACTTAGAAGCAGATAAAGAGCTCACGTATGTTACAGAACATTAAACAACTGTGAAAGTGCACTCAACATTACAAAGCAACATAGGTGGGACAGAGTTCCAATAACCTCCCTGCTCAACATGGATATGCTACAAGTAGGGACTTCCCTTCTACAGCTTCCCATGTCAGACAGCAGAAGTTAGGAAATTATACCCTCCTTAGCAGCTGGAACACAGCTGTGTGTTTATGGTCGTTTCTGACCCTTCCTGGGGTGTGATTGGTCAGCCCTCTCTTTCCACGGAAGCTGTGTGCAGAGGGGATATGAAGTCAGATGTGAACTCAGTCATTTAACTGCCCAGTAGCATTGCTCCTCTCCAACATCAGCAGCAAAGCCTCAGGAGGTCGCTGCTAACTGCTCTGGAGAACCAGCCTGTGGAAAAGAAGAAATCTCTGGAGATCCTGGCCACTGTTCTCTGCCTCTACCGTTCTATACAGTTCACTCGTTCCCCAATGTGGATAGGGTTTATATGTAATGTACAGTCTTGGTCTTGAGTAGTAACTATTAAGAGCTAAACGTTCTCTGTACACTACACGGCTCAGCTCTAGTTCTGGAGACCCAGCTGCTCTGGAATGCGCCTCTGCTATAATTCAGATGTGCATACAGTATTTCACACAGAAGCGTTCGGAAACAGAGTGCCTTTTGGTGCAATCACGGTTGCTGATGTCAGTGAAGTTTTTGTTAATAATATTAACATTTGGGGCTGTTACACTGGCCTTAATGTGTAGAACAAAGCAGTGAAGCCTGCGTGAGCAGATCAAGTGGTGGCTTTGAGTGAAATCTCTGTTATGTCAATTGTCTGATATCGTGGGGGCTGTAGGTAGAAGCAGTCACAACTGCCACAAGAACCTTCACGTCGCTCTGATAAGCGTACTGCTTTGCATCTATTTTGTATGTGGATCCCTAAATTGCATCCCTTCTTTTCTAGATCTTTGGCATGATATTCAGCATGGTTCTGTGCTGTGTGATCCGTAACACAAGAGACATGATCTAAAACGTTCAATGCACAACTGTGGCCCAGGAGTTCCAGACTAAACTTTACAAGAAGTGCTCTTCTACCCAATTTAATAATTGTAATGCATTTTAATTAGTGCTTTAACATACTGAGAGGAAAGTATCCCACTAGGTGAGCAGGTGAATGGCATTAGCTACAGTAAAAACAAAGTGAACAAAAAGGGGTATTTAAATGTCCTTTTTAATGAGAAAAGCAAAGGTGCATCTCATTTGATTGTTAATGTTTGTATATGTGCAGTTAAAAGTTTACACATCTGTGGACTTTGTGTAAGCACATGCATCTTCTTACAAACGCGTGCCCATGAGCAGGTACCTGCAGTGTGGTACCTTGTTTATGGAAATACGTGCCGATGCAACAGGTTGTGCATCCACATGAGAGTGCAAGTTCCTCCAGAATCCCGCTGTGCCGGAGCATGCACACACCTGTACACACACAGGGCTTGAAACCCTTCTGTATTGAGCCCAGATGCCAACAATTAGTAGAGAAACCAATGCCACTTTCAAAAGCAAGACCTATGATCCACTTTGTAACTGTTCTTTCCAAAGACTTAACAGAGTAGAACTAATAAAAACAGACCTTATGTAAAAAACCGTAATGCCTAAGGGCCTGCTCTAGCAAACTTTAATCCACGTGAGCAGACCCACTGACTTCACTGTCATGCACAGACTGGATTCTTTTTTTTTAGGACTGGACCCTTCATGTAAATGCAGAAAGCTCTGGGGGAGAAAACATGTCCAAGGAGATTCAGGTTAAAGAGGGGGAAAGAGGCGGGAAGCTGGCAAGATAACAGTCATTTGGGAGAAACTGCAGGGCAAAGTATACTTAGGTTTCCCAAGATAGCCTGATACACACACAGATAGGTCTGTGAGTGAAAGGGGCCACTAAAATCTTTATGCAAAAGTCCCTTTATCTGCAAGACTCTCTATGGCATATCTGCTGGTGCAGGAGTGGAGCCCATTTCCAGAAAAACAGCAGCCTTGTCAGCTACTCTGCAGAATCTCAGTGGGCTGTGGAAGCCAACCGAAGAGGGAGAACAGTTAGGGAAGGACACACAGCACTTTAATATCCTCCGTTTCTGCTTCTGTGACTATCACAGCTTCCACGGGGCTCTTACCTCAACCTCTCACCTTTTCTTGTGGGTGCAAGGCAGGAAAGAAAGACAGGAAATATTTACAGAGCCATAAAGTAAATGTTTTTACTGGCACCTTTAGATTGCATGTCAGGTATTGAAATTACACTGTCTGTTTGAAATACCTCAGGGCTTGTGTTTACATAGTTTGTTCCTATATTTTTATTTTTCTATTTGTCATATTTATTCAAAAGAGAATGTTAAAACAGTCTAGAGGGGAGAAATGCTGTTCACAGAAGGGGAAAAATAAATTACATCAAAGGCTCAGAATCTCTTAATTTTTGCCTCATCAAAGATAATGCACAATTACAGAGAACAGCTTTTTGCTAACAATATCCATACAGCTCTGTCTCTGACGATCACTAGTTCAGATTTCTGATGCAGTCATTCCATATATGATAGGGAAAAGTTCAGCTAAACTACAGATCTCGCTGAAATGGTCCATGATATCTGACAGGACTTAGCATTTACAAGTCTTGGCGTCTTTATTCCACTGAAACATCATAGAAAGAAAGGGTATTTCAGCAAAAGTGTTGCATTCCAGTGCACACGTTTGCATGGAATAGACATATTTCTCTCTCATTTCCCAAAGCAACTCAAACTCCCAAGGCTTTTCTTTTACTTCAGGGTTGCAAACAGCATTGCTGTTCCTTGTATCCAATTCAACTGACACAGAGAATCATAGAATAGTTTGGGTTGGAAGAGACCTTAAAGATCATCTAGTTCCAACTCTCTACCTGCTTTTTGACGTCTAGTTCCAACTCCCTCACTGCTTTTACATAGGTCTTTTTTCCCATTGTTCCACCACAAACTGACACCAAGACAGCTGTGCAGGACATGCAGCCAGCACCAAGCATTCCCGGACTGGCTTCAGGTGCCAGCTGACAGGGAGATGTAATATCTGACATGGAAGTGGAGTCAGGCTTGTCTCACTGTTCACAGCCGATTAGCTGCAGATGCCATGAAAAAGTAGGGCCTGGGAATTACTCTGCAAGCACCAGAGGGGGAAATAGGGCCCCCACCTGCTGTCTGCTGTCAAGAAAGGCTCGGCCAGGAGAGTGGTGCTGGCAGCAAATGCAAGAGGGCAACAGTTGGAAATTAAGAAAGCAGTTTTCTCACAGCAGACAACTGACATAGCCAAAGCAGTTTCCTGGATCCCAGGTACACCTGAGACTGTCCCCATAATAGCTGGTTCTGCTCTGCACAGATAATGGGATAGGATCCAGCTGGGGTGTTTTCTCCTCAAGTAACACTGACAGAAAAAGAAAACCCAAAAACCTGTGTAGACTGTCAGTTTTGCCATTCAAAGCAAAACTGTTTTTCAGGAAAACTAGTAAAAATAGCACAACAGGGAAGCCCATGGTTCAGGTTCCAAGATTATTGCTCTACAGGGACAGAAACGTATAGCAAATCAAATTATTTCTTTCTATTACACTCCCCCTTATAATGTCAGTATTTTATTTCTTTTAAACAAATTATATATAATTGATTTTAATTCTTCAAATTTGTATCACCAGAATGCATTGACAGGCCCGAATTTACTCCCTTAATGACTTACTGTTTCCTGAGTAAGCTGGGCAATGCCCCCTCCTGCCTTTGAGGTGCACTCAATAAAAAAAGGCAACTTGCAGAAACTTCTGTGGCTTCCCCAGCCTCCACTCCCCCAGAAGCACAAAACCATCCAAGTGCCTTATGAAAACAGGGAAGAGTGGTACAAAGAAACCACCTATAAATTCAGACTTGAACAACCTAACTTTCTGCTGAAGTGTTTTGGGTTTGCGGTTGCTTTTTCTTCCTCTGCTGAGGATGCATTTGATTTTCTGAGCATAGTTACTGCTGATACTCCAGGGTTTACTGCTGTTCCTGCAACTTGCTCTGCATATCAGGAACGGAATACTGCTTACTAGTGTAGTTCTCTAAGTTATTGGTATAATTTAAGCTAGAAATCAACATTACACATCCACTAGTGTCTTTAACAGAATCCAGAAATAAAGCCTCTTCTGTTGTCTCCTGCTGTTGTGAGGTGCATGACAATCTTTGCAGTTTTCTCTGCACCTGAGTAACTGAAAGTCTTTTTCAGCTCATTAAGGGACAGAAAGCACAGCTGCTCTTTCCCCACGGGAAAAGGGGAGCTGTAAGAGTTCTCCCCTGTCGCTGTTCCACCACGGCTACCCGAGGGCTCTAGCGGCAGCCCTTTAACCGTCCAGGTGGGGTTTTGGCTCTCAGCCCTAGCCGCAGGCTGCCCGCGGGCTGTGGCGCTGACGCTCTTTCATTTCGGCTGCCGAAAGCGCAAAATCCTTGACTTTCGCGAGCAGATCCCTTCCAAGCAACTACACCACATCTTCAATAACAAAGCTTTCCAAACGAAACCGCATCCAAGCCGCTACCCAAACCTCCTCAGACCCAGCTCGAGCTCCAGCCCCGGCGCGCGGGGACCGCGGGGATCGCGGGGCGGAGCCGCCCGGCCCGGGGGGCGGGGATCACCGACCGCGTCCCTCCAGGCGGCAATTCTAAAAAGCACATCCCGCGGACCTTTCCCCTTCTCAACAAGTCAAACGGAAACACCCGTGAACATCATCGTTCCTATTTCCCTCATCCGACTGCTGCCGAGTAACCGACTTCATTCGTTACGGGGAAACCTCACCCCCCTTCGGTGCCTCGCGGAAAGCACCGAAGCCCTAAAACATAGATTTCGTTTTCTGCGTACGGAGAACCATGGTTTTATAGCAAATTACGTTTCCCGTGTACCGCGCAGCAGCCTCACCTGTCGCTCCGCAGTCTCATCTGTCGCTCGGCGGCCGCCGTGGCTCCGGTCGGGGCGGTGCTGAGCGGGAAAACGCGGAGAGCCCTGAGCGAGCGGCCGCGAGGGGTTGGCGGGAAGGGCTGGGGCCGGGAGAGCCAGGGGAGGGTCGCGAGAGGGGAGGGGCGCGCGAGGGGAGGGGGCGCGCGAGGGGCGGGGAGAGGGGCGCGCGAGGAGAGGGGGCGAGCGAGCGAGGGGCGGGGGCGCGCGAGGGGCGGGGCGCGCGAGGAGAGGGGGCGGGGAGGGGCGGAGGGGAGGGGGCGCGCGAGGGGAGGGGCGGGGCGGAGGGGACACCGCCCCCTCCCGGTTCGGTTCCCGTGGCCCCGTGGGCGGCGCTGCGGTAGCCCGGACCCAGCTCCCGTTCCCCTTGCTGAGTTCCGTCCTGGGGCTCGCGCCGCCTCCAAGCGAATCCCCGCTCCCCAGCCCTGCCGGAGCGTCGCTGCCGGGACCGAGCGCGGGGCCTGCCTGCGAACCGCGGAGCGGAGCGCGAGCTTCTCGTGAGACAGTGACATTTCGTGCTTGTGTCCGGTGAATTCTCGATCCTGTTCCGGATGTTTCGAGCAGGGTGTGAAGGGTATGGATGATTTCTTGGGAGCCGCGATCATATTTCCAAAAAGGAATTTGCATAACCTGATGGTTTGTCACACATTGACAGTTTCTTGTCTGTCTTGAGGTGCTTTGCCTTTCATTCCAAGTAAACTTAAGTAATCCGGTTAAAAACTCGTATCGTTGGTCAGAAAAGGTGTTTCCAGACCAAACAGTTTCTTTTTTGTGCTTTGAATGGAGTTGGGATTGATGATCCTCTTTAATAGATGGTAGTGACACAAACGGCTTCCAGAGCGGTGCCGCCTAAGGGCCGGGGGCCTGGGCGGCAGGGGCAGGTGTGGAGCTGTAGTGCAGACAAGCAAACTGAATATGCGTGGCCCCAGCTGACTACACTGAACCTCAAAAGGTCCTCAGTAAACCTATTACATACATGGAAAAAAGGTCGTTGCTTGTATGAAGGCTGTAAGCACATGTCAGAATCTAATTAAAGTGATCAATACTAAGACCATGTGTTGCCTTTTTTGAAACTCTGAAATATACCAGATGCTTTGCCTGCAAGCGTCTCCTCACACAACACCTGGGATTTATGACTAAAGCCTGTGTATAAACAGACATAGCCCTTTCTCCTTCTTCCCCAAAGTAAATTAGAGGTGGGTTCTAAAGGCAAACCTACAGTCCTACGATTCTGCTTTTGTTTGTATCCTAGAGCATCCAGGTAACTGAAGCACCTCATGATACCTCTTTCAAATAAAGCGTTGTGGACATCAATTCGCAAACCTGTTATGGAATACACCTTTATTTATGATTCATTGTGGGCAGAGAGGTACAGTTCGACCATGTTCTTTTGGAAGCTTACATGTTACAGAGTTTCTGCGGTTTTGTGCAGTAGTTTGTCCTAACCTTCTCATGAACACAGTCACTATAATCAGTGTTGCATTTACCACATTTGCAGCTCACAGCCACAGGGTAGGAATAGTAAGGGATGGTGTGATGAGGGCAGCCTGGGATCAGTGCTGTCTGGTAAAACATCTCTTTGTATGTGCACACGTTCTGGGACAGAGCGCTTCGGAGCAGCAGCTTCTTACCATTACTGTCCTACAAAGAAAAAAGAAAGGCGTTGTTTCACTGAGGCACACACACGTGTCAGACAGCTTCCTCTGGCTTTCAAATGTGCAGAAAGCAAAACCTCTTCATGCTTAGACCAGCTCTGATATTTTCAGTGCACTCCTGTTCAGATCTGTAATTTTTGATCTGCACATGACCAGTGCTCTCCACCCCTGTTGTTCATCTGGCTGTTATGGATTTAACTGATCTGCTTGGCTCAGAGTGCCTTTGTTATCTGCATTTGACGAGAAAACTTGAAATGCTGTGATGGACAGTGACGCTTACGCACAGTGCTTGGCATGCTGACATGCAACAGCTGGCTGTCCTAACAGCAGCAGGAGTAGAAGTTACCCAAGCCATTTACATTAAACAAGGGTGACTAAACCTAATCTGCCTCCTGCCTGCTCCATCTTGATGCCACACGCTGACTGCAAAGGTTCTGCAGCAACAGCAGGCAGTTCTCCACTCCACACTGGTGTTACAGGCTTCGTAGCTCCAGAGGCTTGGCATTTCTTGCCCATACCTTTGCAAAAAGCTAACTTGAAAACATGATAGTTGTATTTTTCAGTGACAAATGCTATGAGAATTACATCATTTACACACAGCTTTCCAATGAGAACAGGCACTTGTTTGGCTGTGAGGGCCATTATAGAAATGACTGCCTAAACCAGACTCATGCCTTGTACCCGAGTCATGCAGAATCCAGCGCAGATGGTGGTGTTGATGGCCAGGCAGTAGGCACATTCCCTTTTCTCCACATGGATTATATACTCGGAAGGAGCACAAAGCGATGCTGTTTGACCGAGTGCCAGGCCCAAGAGGAGAGAGATCACAAAGAAGGGATTCATGCTAGATATGGAAAGAACAAACAATGAAAATAAACCCTCAGTAACAACCCTTTGCTCACAACCTTGCAAGAACAGTTCTGGTAGTCACGGGCTGGAAGTAATCTTAATATTTTTAGCTACAGCCTGACAAATTCTCTAATGGCACTAGCAACTAAGCCAGTAAACAGAAAAGAAAGGAAACAGGCTATTAACAACATACAACAAATCCCATTTCCCCCCATTAATGCATATTGCATGGAACTCTTCACTAATGAGTGATAAAGTGCTGACAGAAAAAAATAACAGGAGCTTTGGAAATATGACATCTGTGAGAGAACATGGGCTCTAGAATTAACCAGGGATGCTAAAATAATCTTGCTGGTTTAAAAATAACTTTCTAAAGAAAGCACCTTATAAAAAAATGTTTGAGGGAGAAAAAGAAGCATCTGTGATATCAGTCATGCCACTGTTTTTTTTACTTCCCTGCTGGCTTAGAGGTGTAATGAAATGGGAATGCTGCCAAGAGCTAAATAATAGATTCAAGCAAATGACAATAAAGAACACCAACAAAGTGTTCAAATTAATGAAAAACCCCATTTATCTGCCTGTTGTGCTGACCTCATTGCTCAAACCAATTGGGGGATCCCGAGAACAAAGTTTAGCTTAGCTCTGAGACAATTCCAGGGTATACTCTAGAGCCTCTAAACTACAAGCTTGAAATGACAGTGCCTACAAACCCATGGACATCACCCTCCAGTCTCTGCCCACCGCAAAAGCCATTCATCGCACCGTCTGGTTTACCCTGTAGCTGCAACAGTGCAAGCCTGGAAAGACCAACCTCGTCAGCTGAGTTCTTCCCTATCACAGGAACCTGATTCTGCCTTGAGCTGGGAGAGGCAGTGACCCAGCACAGGCTCCGAGTGTGCTTTATACTCTCCAGGCTAATTCCAGGCTGATCTTATTGTTTATATTATTGCATTTCAACCGCTGCTTCCTTATCGCAAAGTTGAAAATTCATAATGAACATCAAAGCAAATGTGATAGGAACAAATGCATCCATGATATCCTAACCTGGAAACTGGAGCTGGAAATCTAATTATTTTAACAGTCATTCTCTCCTCAGGCTTTTAAACTAACCACTGCTTTAAAAAAAAGTTATTACTGATGAATTTAATTGCTACATAGGACAGCAACATCAGCACAGGAAGGCTAGCATGGAGACAGAGTCAACCTGAATCATGTATGACTAATTCCACAGCCATGGTTTGCAAAAGTTTAATGAAGCCTAGTTCGCTCATTATCAGGCGGGCACGACTGTGCTATGCTGTGCAGTGCCATACACATAAAGTAATGCACCTAACAGCAATTGCTCTGCTCTGTGGTTAGGTACAGCCTCGCTCACGTACCCAAACAAAACATACTGAGGAGGTGTCTGGCCCTGAACTTCGAAAGCAAATACAGAAGGAGCAATACACTCTGAAATTCTAATTGGTAGGGGAGAAACCACTCCTTGTAGCACAATGAGAAGCAAAATACTGCACCAACACCAGTGAAACACAGATGTCCAAGGATTAGGGGAAAAAACATGCTTAGGGCTTTGCAGAACATCTGGGAGGAGTAAAAGTGAGAAAGGCTTGAGTCAGCACACACACGTTGCACTGATCCAGCACAAACCCACTATTCTCTACTTTTCCGTCAGCGTCTAGCCAGACTTCTCACTATACCTGCCCACAGCAGCTCTGCTAGCGCTTACCCTCTCAGTTCATCCCCTGGCTGTTGCTTGGACTCCATGTGATCTATGTCCTGTGCAGCTCAAACACAGTGTCGATTTACATAGCCAAAAGAAACATGATAAAGTTGAGTCTGAGCTGGTAAACGTGGTCACTTTGGGCTGTCAGAGATGTGATCCAGTCAGTCTCGATTGGCGTTTCACTAATTCCTAAATAATACTGCCTCATTTTTCTGTGGTTTCAGAGTCCTGCACTCAGCCTTGTGCCCTGGAACAGTTCTCCAAGAGTGTGTTTGGATAACGTGATAGAGTTCTTGTTCTAGTAAGACTAGCCAAATGCCTTCTGTTCTCATGGAGTCCTTATGGGTTAATTTCTACTATATAACTTCTCAGGAATTAAATATAGCTCTTTCTGGCTTAAGGAGATGAGCAGAGCATTAATTGTACTCTCGGTAACATCTGTCCATCTACACTTAGCAACAGCACTATCACAGTGCTATTTGCTATTACTAAGATTTGTTAATAAACTCTATTTGTTTGATATATTTCAAATGCAGTTAAATGTACACACACAAGTAGATAACGTGTACGAACACACCCACCCATTTTATATACACATATACACTGCAGATGTATGTATGAATTCAGTTGTTTAAAACTTTAATCACAGAAAAGAGTGTTCATTCTTGGAAAATCTCAAGAGTATCTCAAAGGAGACACTGATCCTGAAAGGAAAAGGAAACAATTAATAAAACTAAACCCTGAGGAGGACAGAAAATGACCCAAATAACAATAAAATTTGGCATTCCTAGTGCAAGAACATCACATGTGACCTTGGCATGCATAGCTGAAGTAGGCACAGCTGTTCCTTCTCTCTAAAGATCTCACACTTATTTCCAAGCCCAGCTTTAGGCAGCTGGAGCTGTATTTGTGTACCCTGGTCCTGACAGGAAGACCCCCGCATCCAGATTTAAAGCATCCTCAACGTATCCTGTAAGAATACAGGCAGAGGCCAGAGCAGAGTATGACAGCAAACATCCTTTGGTGCTTCAAAGTGCTAATGTCTCTGATTTGAGAAAAATGGATGCAACCATGGAGGGGAAATTCAGATTAGGGTAAAAAAAATTTGCTGTAAGAGGATTTAGGGAAATGTCCACAAATATCAATAACAAAAGTTATACTAAAGCTTGCAAGACTATCAGAGTGAGGATGAAAAAGAGCATGCAACAACAAAAACTAGGAAAACAAACAACAAGTACTGTTAGACGTGATAAAATGTAGGAAACTCCCATGGGAAGCTGGAGCCTAGGAAATAAACATCTGTCAGGACAGAGGCCAACAGTAATGCCAAAGAACACGACCGGATGAAGACAAGCTGTTTGTGGAGCAGAGTAATTGCCAAGTCCCCAGTAAGACCACACGTATTTGAAAGTGTAGTGGCTGAACACTACCACACACATTGGCAGCAAAAGCTATTACATAAATTGCATAAAGGAATAAATATTTTAAATATTAGCAAGGTAATGATGATTCATACTGTTTCCTAAAATCTATCATTAAAAGTCTAGTGCTTATGGATCCATTTCTTTGGCTGCCCCCCTGCTGACCTGAGAATATTCAGTGACAGACATTTTAAATGTGTTTTTACAATGATTAGCTTTGTAGCCCTGTTCTGGAACAGCCAGTTACGCTGTTAATTATTTATCTTTAACCTTTCTATTAACTAAACCAATCCATTCACTGACATCAGTTATTTTACACTTTCATTACACGACAGACAATGCCAATGTTCTATAGGAGTGTTACAAGCAATCTCTATAAACAGAATTCAGTGCTCATAAAATTCTTAGGCTTGTTAGCCAGAAATCTCTGTAATGGGCTAGAGAAATTCAGTGTGTGCCAGGAGCTGATATGTAAAAGCAATTTAATAGGTTTCTGTGTCACTGACAGATGCCTGAGATAAAAAGTAGGAACAGTGAGAAGTTATCACACATTATTCCTATTCACTCTTCTCCTGTTAATAGTATGACATGATGAAAACTTCGTGATCTTATGAGGTTAACTTATAGAGCAGAGCACCTCTCGCTTCCACTGCATACAGCTCTGTGGGTATTTAAATAAATACATATTCATGGTTGCATACAGCAGGGAATTAGAAGCTCCGCTGATAAAAACCAGACAAAGCTAATCAGATTTGTAGAAGACTAGTAGTCTGGTAGAGGAATTATTTCCAACTTTCTCCTGCTGCAGACCTTCACTGTTAATAAGATCCTAATATGCTGCCACTGAAAATAAGACCCTAATATGCTGCCCCGGAAACAAGTGGATTTGCCAGGTTTTGCATTTAAACAGACCACAGCTGGTGAATTTTCAAATCTAATTGGTCTACTGCAAGTCTCTGTAACAGATTGAAACACAGCTCTCATCTCTTAAATTTAGAGTCACAGGTGACCACCTTTCTCTGTCTTTCCTAGGATTAGCTGCAGCATTCACTATCAGCCACAGTCTACAAGAGCAATTCTCTTTGCTTCATATCACGTACCTACGATTTCCACTTATGGTCTGATAATGCTTCACAATCTGATTTACTGCTTGGCTCATGATTGACCACTTTGTACTTGGTTTCATTTCTTTGGGAAGCGTTAGGTATTTCTGCTATTCTCAGAAACACAGTTGCTACGCTGAGGACAAAATTAAACCTCTAAACAACAACAACAAAAATGGAGAACAAAACTAGTTTATTCTTTCAGACCTTTGGAGAATATTTGTCAGTTACGTACAATAAAAAAACAATACTGATATCACTGCTCAACAGGAATCCAAACTATGTGCCAATACATGCAATTGCCATACTAAAAGACTGAAGTACATGTGTTTTGCTGTCCACTGAAAATGAATCCAGGATTTTGTTTTTTCATAATATTTTAAGATGTGTCTGCGGTTTTCTTGTTATCTTTGGGCTCTGGAGCAGGTTTTTGTTGTTATTGTGAAACCAAGATTAATCAAGGATTAGCCAAGAAATCTATGTTGTTCTAAACTACACTTACACATACGTGGCAGAAGCTGTTTGTCTGTCAGAAGGATGCCTGGTGATTTATATCCGTGTTGTAATACATAAAGCAACAACATTTGGTCCCGCACTTTACATTTCAGATAAACAATTTAGTGATATCTGAACATTGTTCTTAGCATCTTAAAACACGTGTGCTTATTTTATTCCTTAGGAAGCTGAAATCCTTTTAAACCAAAGTCATTCTATTGAAAACTCAATTTTAAGTTTCAAAATTGTTTTTCTATACTGAAGTAGTAGCATCTGAAAACAACATGGACTAAAAAGTCAGTTCTGACATCTAAAATGAACAAAAAAGCAAGACAACTTCAGATAAAAGTGCATGCATTTTAACAGCTTCAGTACTGTTTTCACTAAATAATTCCCTCTGTGAATTATGTATTAAGAAAAAGAGAGTAAATTTAAAAGAACAAAACTGAATTTCCTTAAAACCAGTATTTCTAATGTCGGACTTATTTTTTCCTTTTTGAAACAGCAGTTATCCTCATTTCTAAATGTAAAAACAGGTTAATTTGTTATGTATCATCTATAAAGTTTATGCACATGAAGGAAATGAATGCAGTAATAAACATAACAAGTATAACAGAAAAACGCATTGATGTGCTAACTCTGAAAGAACAGTAACATTGTGGTTGTACCAATCAATTAATGCTACATCATCAGTCATTTTTTCATTTCAAGTAAAGAATTTTTCAGCCTCTTTGATTTTCCTTTTCCTGTCCATTTTAGAGACTGCTGTCCATCCAGCCTCTCGCATTTTTCTCATGGTTGTAAGTTTCAGTACAGAGCCTGGAGTATTCAAGTTTGATGTAGCTGGCTTCTAAGAAGAAAAACAAAGCCATTATTTAGTTTCTATAACCAATTGGATTAACTGTTCTTTTGATCTGAAGAAAAGCTGAGGTACCTTTTTTGGTGTCATGGCATAGAATTGTGAAGCTTCAGGGTAATCTTTGTACAATTTTTTAAACATTTCTTCCTCCGAGACTATGCTCTTAAACAAAAAATTTAAATGATACTTAATCAAACTCTATTAAAAATATATTTCCTTACCACCTATTAATATTAGAGGATGAAGAAAGTAAAGATAAAATGTTAACATGAAGCCTCAATAATTCAACAGGGAAAAAAAATCATTATAAAGGTTAATATATATATTTGCACAGTGGCATTCTGATTGTCATATAGGTGCCAACTATGTATACATAAACACAATTCCCGACATGACATATGAAAATGAAATAAAAATATGCACATAAATATCATGTTGGGTACAGAACCCCACATGTTTTATATTCACTCTTAGATACAGGAGTGTGCATGAAGAACTGTCAAAGACTGTTCTCCGATTTTTACCAGCAGGTCATTGTGTTCAGAGCTGTCTGAGTGAGCATCCAGTTGTAGGAGCACTTTTTGCCTTTTCCTCATGCACTGTTCTGGCTGCATATTTGTGCTTTCACTCTGCAGTTTATGTATTGGAGGAGTCTTTATAACGTATGTCTAGGAAAGAAAAGGACAGCATTTAAAATTACATTTTCAGTGGTAATTACAGAAACTAAACCCAAACTCATAACCCAGTTTGCAGGCTAAGTATCCAGGAGGATACCAGAGAGATGCTGTGGAACAATTATCTTTCCATTCAAAATGTGGAGTAAAGACCAAAATGAAGGGGGAAAAAAAGCTTTTATTTTTTTGTTGCTAAACAAGGAGAATCAACAGGAAGCTGTGGAAGAACCAGGTTTTATGACTCATTATATCTAAAGTCTTCATGCTTCTCTGCAAAAGTTCAGGTTACAAGTTACAAACCTTTAATGACGGACTCCCCAAGGGATTCTTCGCAGGTGCTGAAAGAGGCATTTTTGTCTTTTCCATCGCGCTGACTTTTACAGGAATATCATTTAGAGATATCTTTTTTTTCACATTAATAGATGCAAAGTCCAAATCTAAATGATGTTTAGAAGTCTCATAAAAATCAGTTTGTATTTTCTAAAAATGAAAAAATATTTAAATTATAAGCATTTTCATGTCTTTTGTCAAGCATTCACAATTTATCATGGAATTTCAATTAGATAACCAAATTCTAAAATTAATTAGTGATAAGGTTTCAGCTACCTTGTTCTTCTTTTCCTTTTCAGGAACTGCATTTTGGGGAGGGTTTTTTGCAAGATCCTCCTAAAGAAAGAGTTATGTGATAGGAAGTAAATATTTTATTGAAATTTAGTTGCTTAAATCTCCTTAGTATCATTACAGAACACAGTTGACAACCATACTGTGCTGCAAAGTTCACATGTGTCCCAGGTTTAGTAAAACTGCAGCATTCAAAAGAGATCACTTTTCTATTCGCGTTTTTGTTTCTTACGCAACTTCTCTTATCTCTGCTAAGAACTCACATACAATCTCTTTTAATGAGAACATGATACAATTTTTGTCACAGCTTTACTTAAGAAAGAGTTCTATTTTCTAATTATTTCATGCAGGAAACTAGAAGAATTATTGTTTATTGAAGTAAGTGTTCCTTTGCTGTCTTTTTAATTCTACTTCATGTTTCTTTTGCTCACAGAAGACCAAGCATGGAGACTCCTGCAACTTCTTTGGGCAATCTGTCCCTGTATTTTATTGCCCTTACAGTAACAGAGTGGGGGTTTTGGTTTAAATGGTATTTCTTGTACTTCATTTTGTTCCCACAGACTCTTGTTCATTACTGGTTACCACTGAGAAAGTCTCGCCTGGTCTTCTTTACTCCCTCTCGTAGTGTGTGTGAAACAGGGAGAAACTGAAACCCTACAAAGAACTGTCCAGACTCCCAGGGATGATGTCAGGAAAGCCAGTGCCAACATGGAGGCAAAACAAATGAAGGGCAACACGAAAAGCTCCTCCTTTAAGGAGTAATGCAAAACATTCACCGCCACCAGAAATGAGACATAATGACTTCAGAGAACACTGAGGTCTCAAAATCAGACAGCAAGCGAAGGCAAGACCTAGAATCAAACCTGCCTTTTCCAGCTATCTTTATTATAGTGCATAAAACTAGGTCAAGTATGCCACCCATACCGTTATATTTAATAAAAAACATACCTTCTCTTCAACTGCTGCTGTAAGTTGTTCCTTAAGGGACGACAGCTCTCTCTTCAAACATGACAGCTCCTCTTCCTGGAAAGAATTAGATAAAGGATAGGGTTAACTATGCTTAACCTGGAAAAAAGAAAACAGTCCAGATGGGACAGTTATGGGATATTAATTATAAACAAAAGGAAGTTCCATGTGTTCAAAAGACTTGACTTATACATAAAGATACCAGGCCAAAAGATATCTACAGTTCACTTCCAGAATAACAGATGATCATAGCCACAGCTAACAATTCAAAAGCAAACACATATGGACATGAGTCACGCCATCGTCTATGAAAAAATCTAACTGAAACAAAGTGTGAAGGGAAATGTCAGAAAAATAGCGCATTTTAAGTAGATAGTGTAGAACTACACTTGTGTGAACGTCTTGAGGGGATGTTGGCTCTCAGAACACTTCTCAAAGCTAAACTTCCCAGAAAGGGAAAAAAGCCACCCAAGTGATGCAACTCTGAACTTGAAACTTTGTTGCAGTTTGTTTTAAGAAAAGAGTTAAAGTTCTACTCAGAAGTGGGTCCACGACCAGAACTGTTCAAGTTAAGCACTTAAAATGCTTGCAAGAATGAGGATGTAGGGGAGTGTAGGGTGGAATCTATTTAATACAGAATTTTCTTATTCAAAGAGGGAGATTGGAGCTACCAGGAAAAGCAGAGAGAAAAGCAGAGCTACTCCAATTTACTTTCAGAAATGTCTTTTTTTTTAATGTACATAATAATATCTCTAAGAAAGTAGCAGTAGGCAGAAATTAATGGGTCAATCTTTGCTGCTCAGCCCTGCTAAAGCAGACACTCAGTCTCCCAAGTATCAAACAGGAAGCTAGGATGATATTTCTATTTACTTAAGGACAGCAGCCCCTCCATGTAATTATTTCATTCTGAAGAGCATGCCTTACCAACGACTTTTTTGATGATAACTGCTCTTGCTCCTTTATTTTATAAAGTTTTAACTCTGTGTCTTTTTCTTCAACCAGCTTATCATATTCATGCTGTGTTAAAAAAAACAAACAACAAACTAAACACAAAACCAACAAACTCAAAACGTTTGACTGTTACAATTATGGATCTACCTAATCTTAAAATATTACTCATAATTTCAAATTAGGCTCTTCTGCAGATTCAGAATGTAGTATAAACAAATGTTCCTACTTCAGCAGGAACTATAAACCAGAAAATGCACAAGAAGTGTTATTTTGGGGGCTGAGACAGTATCACACGTTCCAGCACATATATGCTAGCCATATTATTTTTATTAATGGTATCTGCAAAATATACTGCAAACCAGAGTAATAAGAAATGTAAATTAAACTAAGTTAAGTTGCTGAGGGTCATTAAGCAACCTCCTCACGAAGAAACCCAAACTCTTACCGAAGGCACTGCATTAGGTTGATATCAAAGGAAGCCTGAATATAAAAGAAAAACCTTCAAAGCACAAAACCATCAATACTCCTTTATGGAGTGTCAAAACAGAACACCTTGAGCAAACGCTGTCTACAGGATAATTCCAAAAGGCCAATACCACAACTGTGTCTTACTGGGCACTCCAAGATGTCAGTAGTTCACATCATGTTATGATTCCTAGAAATTTAGTAGGTACATTTTAAAGATCTGAAGATGAATTTATTTTTAGATGATGAAAGACAAGCATGTCTTTCTCCTAGAGGCAGGTCTTTATTATGAAGTTTCACTTCCCAATTCGTAACATTCTGGGTTTGAAAGGTTTCTGATTTATCACAGTATCACCAATCACAGAAACCAGTAAAATCTCTTACCTTGTGTTTTTCCATAAGTGCCACCATTTCAGTTATCTTATGCTGACATCGGATATCAGTGTCTCTCTGTGTTATCACTGCTTCATCAGCAAGCACCCTCATCTTTTCTACCTGTTAGTAAAAGTTTCAATTAATTAATAAATAATCTATCTTTTTAAAAATCTTAGTGTCATTTCTTCTTACCCCTGTGAGTGCAATGTATTTACGGTCTCATTTAGTGTAGTCTTCATTTGCTTTTAAAATGCTTTTCAAATCCTACATCTTTTATACAGGCAAATGAATACACACCAAAAGTAAGCCCATTCTTCCACGGCAGACTAGTGTAATTTCAAGCTGCAATGCCATTTCAAGCACTCTGCCCTGACAGTTTTTGATATTACCATTAATAGAACATGGGCAGGAAAATACTGATAAGGGATTTACACAAAGAGCAGAATTTCTTTGAACAATATCTTGGCAAGAATTTTTAATTGGGTTCTTATTTTTAAAGATATATACAAATACTTCAACTCAAGGATCTAATGTACTAAAGCTTTGCTCAGTAAGACTGAAAAGTAAGGCAAGGACTCTGGCTGATACAGCTTAGTAAAAGCATCATACTTAAAATAATAATGAAAAAATTGCAGTAAAAATTAACAGTTCTCACCTCCTCGAGAAGTTTATTTTCATTTAATTTTTGTGTTTCAATTTCTTTTTGATAGCTATCAACTGTTTCCTTATGTTGCTTGCTCATATTTTCCATCTCTAACTCTAACTTATTCACCTTTTGAGAATGCAGAAATATTGTTATTATTTGTTCAGGAATAAATGTACCACTGATTTTAATTTACCTCCCATTTTTGAGCAGAACCACTTTGCTACTTTTCAGGTAAATTACTATTTCCTATTTCAGGTTCAGCTTTTTTTCCTCAAAGAGCTGAACATCAGCCTGAAGCAAGCTAGAAATACTGACAGAAGCACTGGCAACACCACACTGGGAAGGACAGCCCACAGCACCCCAGTCAATGAACCCATCCTAAAGCTGCTGGTGAGTCAGTCACAAAGAATCATTCCAGCATAAGCTTAAAGAAAAAAAAAAGACTCATTCCTTTTAGCTGCTAATATTAACGAGAATTTGGTATGAAACAAACAGGAAGAATCTGTTCTTAAGCAGCCACTCTGAACACTGTGAATTCTTCAAAGAAAATATACAGATGGCGATTTGATTATCTCCCTTGTAAATCTATTTAAGATTTTAACTGGTTTAAGGTATGTTCTCCTCTTAAGTGTGTATTTTGATTACCATTTTTCCTTTTAAGTTTCTCATAAGAATACCCTCAAAACAATCCACCTCTTTCTTGAAGTGCAGTAACCTAAACTCGACACAATATTATGAACAGAGACTTTCCACTGCAGAACACAGTAAAAGAACTGCATAAAGTGAATAATAGACGTAGTTGGTTTAATTGCTTCTCAATTTCAATGGGGTGCCATTAGTGAAAAATCTTCAGTATCAACCAAAAAAGAGGGACATAATTCCTTGAGATGTGATGTCCACCTCTTACAAATGTCTTAAGGGCTTATTCCTGCAAAATCTGTATCCCACATCCATAAATCAATCAAGAATGTGCTTAACATGCATTATCATTTGTTCCACTGGGACTTTGTGCTTTACCCTTGCCTTGTACATGAAGTTATTTAAACCTACCTTTCCTTCATAAATACTTGTTTTCTTGCTTTCTGCAGTAATTTTCTTTTTCAGTGCCTTGTTCTGTTAAAATAAAGTAAATTATTTTGCAATGATTTAACTTCATCAGGTAGGTTGTAATCTTTGAAATTCCAGCTTTCAGCAAGCAAATCACTCTCTTTTTACTGTGCAGTTCAGATTCCAGATCGATTCTCCAAACAAAAGAAGATAAATTCCTTTAATAAAACTGTTACTTCTTATGAAAGACTCCTCATTGGTGACAACAGTGTCACAAAAGAGGGTGCAAAATGGGAAGAAAAACTAAGATGCTGCTGACAGAAAATGGGCAGATGTCATGACGAAAAATAGAAAAAAACATATGTCGTATGTTTTTAAAGGACAATTATTAACTTGTCCTAATCTACAATCCTGTTCTACTATTAGCAACTGAGATAGGTCATTACTTCGAACATATCAGTGATATCATGTAGCAAACAGTAAAGGGTTATTAAAGATACTATTTTTCAAAAGGTAAGGACAATCCTACAAATCAAGTAATTCCAAAGGTGACTCCTCAATTTGCTCAGTAAGGACAAGAAAGGAAATGTTATAAATTACACCAGTATATCTAAAGACATCACCGCAGACAAAAACTGTTAAAAAGTAACAGTTAACACAAAATACCATGCTTTACGTGTTTATGACTTTTAAAAATTGTACACACCTCCTGTTGCAACTCTTCAATGCATTTGGTTTTATTTTCCATCTGTTTCTTTAAATTATTTAACTGAAAGAGAAATTTCAAACATTCATTAAGAAACTCCTAAAGAATTACCCAATACATTAGAGATTACTGTCAACAAGCTCTCAACACGTAGTTGCACAGCTCTGATTAATTCCAGTGGGACTGAAACACACGTTAATGTGTTACAACAATTGGAGTTCTCACCATAAAAGTGCTACAATAATTTTGCTACCCTGATATCAACACTATCAATAGTGGCAAACAAATTCCTTGGTGGCTGAAGAGTTTAGAAAGAAGAAAAAAAAGTAATGTCACAGTGTAAAAAATAATCTTGTAGGAAGTTCTCTGCAATCCATCAAAAAAAGAATTTTCACACCTTATTTTCCAGAATCTTCAACTGCTTTTCCTTTCGTGAAATTTCATTTTCAATACTTTTAGCCTGGAATTATAATTGTAAATCTAGTCATAATACTGTCAGAATTTTTCTCTCCCAAAGAAGAAAAAGGTGTAATGGCAGAACTGCTATTAATTATATTACCATTTCAAATTAGTTTCCTCAAAAATGAGAATTAAACTTAACACCTATTTTGCATTTGTGAAAAAACCCCCTTTGTATCATCCCAAGCCCTGAAAGTCATAGTGGCTTGGGTTGGAAGGGGCCTTAAATATCATCTAATTCCAACCCACCTGTGATAGGCAGGGGCACCTCCCACTAGATTAGGCTGCCCAAGGCCCCATCCAACCTGGCCTTGAACACTTCCAGGGATCAGGCATTCAGAACTTCCCTGGGGGAACCTCTTCCAGTGCCTCAACACCCTTTGATTCTTGATGTCATTGATTTTCACAAAAAAATGTTGAATTTCATTATGATGTTAAAAAAATAGGTGTGCTTTGAAACTACAGCAAGGAAGTAAAGATGTTTGAACGTACTTAAACTAAAACTCATTACATATCGAAAGCTAATCCATACCCAATCCATTAGTAAGTGGGTGCAAGAAAATTTAAAAAAGGGGGGTTTCTGTTTGTCTGAACGCTATCAAATCTGGACTTTCAAGCCCCCACGTGAAGAGTAAACATCCCAATGAAGATTCTTTTAAAATAAAAGGCCTCAGTACACATACAAATGTTGACTAAACTGGTAGCAGCACTGTGAGAAGAAAGCCTCCGTAAAAGATCACATCCCAAGGCAGAACTTTGCAGAGAAAAACACCCCACAAACATATTTTACATTTAGACTTTGTCCTACAGGTTTTGTTATCTGTATAATGACAAAGCACGTGACAATACATACATTTTCTTCTCTTTCATCCAGTTTACTTCTAATTTCTTCACCTTTCTTGGCCATCTTCTCCTTCAAAGACTCCAGTTCATTTCTAAATGCCAAATAACCAAGCATTATTAAGTATTTACTTAATAAGTTTAATTTGTCTGCACTATTGCTAAATAAACTGATTCTTTATTTTCTATAACAAACAGCTGATGTTGATGAGAACTTCATAAGCTATTCAACGAAAATATTCTTCAAAGGAGACAAAGTCACCGGTAAGTTACCGTCTGACTGGTACATACTTCTCCCAAGTATGAAAGATGTTCCCCTAATTTTGGTAGAATATATTCTAATCTGTGATACTGTAAAGCACCTGTGACACAGAGACTGCCTCTCTCTTGGGTTGGTGGCACAAGGACTACTTCAGAGAGCAATGCCTAACCAGTTTCTCCTTTTCGCATTTAATCCATAACCTTTAACTCTTGTTTTAATTTCCTCCACACCTAAGCCACTAACGCAGAACATGAGAGCTCTTCAAATGTCATAGGAATCCATGGCAAAAATTATCCTGTAACAATAGGTATCACTAATTTGTAGAAACCCCTATGCAGCCAACAATAAATAGTTTCTGTTTTGCTATATAACCTAAAAAAAAAGCATTAGTCTAAAAATTGCAGAAAGCAAGATATGAACACAATAATTCAACTATATCTGAAGGAATCAAGTCTGCTTCCTTCAAATAATACTGTAGATTCGTCTTTTATTTACTTGCCTCAGCTGACCATTTGCTTCCTCCAGGTTTTCAACTAACTGCTTTGCATTTTCCTCTTTTTCTCTACTATCCTAAATAAGATAAGTAGAATAAGATAAAAAGATAAGTAAAATTAGTAAGATTGAAAGTGATATCTTCAAAAAATGCAAAGATAGCTTAAGCAGTATCTTGAGTTGCCTCATTCACATGGGCAATCACACTGCCTCTCTCTTCTGAACACAAAAAATAGTTCAGATACTCCACAGAACCATGTCACGTCAAAGTCTACCATACGGTTTATATTGTAAATTGAATGTTGTCCTTTAAAAACAGTTGGAAGCTTACAACTTGCCTCATGATTTTTCTGCAGTTTCTTGAGTTCTGTAGCCAAATCACTTTTCTCTTGGGCTATTTTTTCTTTTTCTAGTGAAAGCTTATCGATAGACACTGTTAGCTGTTCATTCTTTAACCTGATTTGAAAAAAATGGTTAAGAGAAATAAGAACATGTATGTAGAAACTTCCTTTTAAGTTAAATGTATCCATTACGAAATATTACTTCACGCTGAAAGAAGTCCAGGCCTCTTATCTACAAGTTTAACATTTGCAGCAAAGCTACAGTGATGCAAAAAGGCAAGAGAAGAAGGAAGAAAAATGAGTCAACTTTTCTATAAATATAACAGTTGTTGAAGACTATCTAGTTCAATATCCAGCTCAAAGCAGGGTTAACAATCAATTCTGAAACTTTCTCTTTATGTTAACCCAACTAAGTCACAGAGATATAGAACATTACATACATATAAATAGAGAAATTTCTAAATATAATATATGTTATACTGTATTTTCACTGGAAAACAAATCACAGACCATTTCATATTAAAGCAATTTCTGTTAAACTAAAATATTTTCAAAAGCAATCATACAACTCTTGTTCAAGGTCTGTATTCAGTGTCGTAAGCTGTTTTAAATAATTTTGTTCCTTTTCAGCTGTACTAGTCAGCTGTGCTTTCAAATCATGGATTTCTTTCTGCAGAAGAAAAAGAAAGTGTTTTGAGTACACATATGTAAACTACAAGTCATGAAAGCTATCAAAAATGAACAGACAATACAAAATCCTAAGATGAAACAAAGCTACATACATACCATAACTTAGCCAGACTGCATCTCTACTCCCCTCTGGTGTGAGGCAGGAGTAGTTCAAAATACTGGGCTCCGATACGAGTGTGAAACATGTCCCCTGTTATAAATCTAACAAATCTGCAAAATCACTAACAAATTTAGCTTTCCTTGGACATCATTTTAAATAAAGACATTTGCTTCAGACACCATAAGCTTTTGCAGAAAAGACACAAAAGACACTCTTGCATAAGCAGACACGAAACAAATAATTAAAAAACCCTGCAGCATTCCAGTACTATAAGATAGAATAACCACACCTTGGATGAATCCCAACCCACAAAGCAATACCCTTCCCTCGGAAACGTTCTGCCACTACAATATAAGGTAAGCCTTGTAATGAAATGTGGTTTATAATATATAAATGCTTTGATTACTGTTTCCACAAAAGAATTGGTGCTATACTGGTACCACACACACTGGTAACTGATGGTGGCAGGGAAAGGGAGGGAGAGAGAGAGAGGTGAGTTTTTAAGCACAGCAGATAATGAACTTCTGCAATTTCTTATTGCAGAAGGCTATGGAGGCAAATAGTACTAGGAGGTTCAAAGCAGCTGAGACAAGTGAATGTGATCAGGTGCATAAACTGACAGCAAAGGCAACTGACAGGGATGTGTCCTCAAACTTCCTTAATGCAGCTAATGTACGAATGTAAGAGAACAGACCACAGATAACAGTCAGGCTCCTCTACTACACCTTATATTCTGCTGTCTAAGTTACGTGCGGAGCTGTGCACTGGTTGGAGTACTAGTCTGACTATGCAGTATTTCTTATGTTCTTACAGACATGCAATAACATGTAACTTAACTATTTATAAAAGCATGCTACTACCATCCTTTAGTCAGACCTCTCTGATTTGGAGAGCATCTTTCATTTCTTCTTCTCTCTTCTGCAAATTTTCTACAGTAGCCTCGAGATCTTTCTTCTTCACTAGCAGTCCTTCAGCTTTTCCCTGTTTAAAAACATCATTGAAACCCAGTTTAGAAAATTCAATGCCCAGTGAACAAGGAACAATCACATGTGGCAAAATGTAGCCCTTCACACCATCTTACTTCAGCAGACACAGTTCTGGATAGATTTGTAACTACAAGGTCACAACTGAAATAGTCCTGTATTAAAAGCATACTTTGTATAGCTCACACTTCTGTAACAGAAACTGGGCCTGTGTCACAGTTCAGTAGGGATCACAGACACCAGAGCTAATTACCACAGGAAATCTCCCTATAAATGAGAAAAGAAAGCCCAGGATAATGGGAATACAGGGAATACATTTTGTCACACAACCTTCTCAGAACTTTCACTGCCTTTCCTGGGTGATGTCAGAAGCTCAGTTACCCTTTAAACTCCAAAATGAATTAAGCTTTTACAATGTTTAATTTTTAGAGGACTATTGTGAAGAAAGTCAATCACTTGAGGAATTATCATTTCTGTCAAAAATCAGTTGATCCCTTACCCTTAAATGCCATATGTATAGCGCTTGCAAAGTTTGAGCTAATGCTCATCACAGAAAAATAAAAGTATTTTTCAGAAAAGTTCAGAATGAGGAAAGAGTGAGTACTGGGCATAACTGAAAATGAGCAGTCCAGAGGGAGTGGGATTTGAATAGGTGTGAATGAAGAAGGAAATATCAGAAAAATTGACAAAGAAAACCAAAACAAAGCAGAAGAAAACAAGAAAAACAGTGGAAAGAATCAAGTCCTCCAATGAAAAGAGTCAGATTGTTTAAAAGACAGGTAGAAAAGTTCAGCAGCAACTCTGAGGCAGATTAGATGGTGTTTAAAAATGGCATTAAAGATGGTTAAAAAGCAAGAGAGACTTCATTTGAAAAGTAAATGCCACGAGACTAATAAAATGAACATTTACCAGTGTTTCTGACAGCTCCTCAAGTTGCATCTCTTTGTCACATTTCAGTTTAGTCATCTCTTCTACAGAGCATGGTAAGGGACATTTAATTGAACAGAAATAGTTTTACATTTAGCAGACATTATTAAAGCATTAATCCCTTTGCAGTATCCAATTTCCAAGGCTTGCTGTAGTAAGTCCAGAAATTGTAAAGCTAAACTATAACCTAAATTATGACTTAATCTAAATGAAGAGTTGAAAAAAAAATTTAGAAACACATTAGCAAATATATATGTGAAAAGAAACCAACCATCCATATCAAATACAATTCACAAGGACATCAAACTATGTTCTATCATATCAGAACCAGAGAGATATGGTGCATATTGGGAAAACAGGGCTAAAGACAGGTCGCTTACTCTGGGGGCAAGGAATAGCATATCTAGAGATCACAGGATATCAAAGCAATATTTAAAGTTAACCACTGTCAACATGATTCTGTATCCAGCCTGGGGAGGGTGGTCTGCAGGAAAGCTTAGTGCAAGCGTTTTGCCTCTGCTGCAAGCTACAGAAGTCACTCCTGGGATCTGCTGTTAGGCAGCCTAACGCCGCTCTCTCAAAGAGCTCTGCAGTGCCACCACTCTTAACTGAAGTGTGCAGAGATACCAAGATGACTTCTAGGAGGATCCATGCATCTATGGTCCCACTGCTGGAGGTCTGCACAACACTGCTGTTTGACTGAGGCCAGCTGCAATGACTACCACAGAAAAGGCAGTCAGATGAGTAAAAATAAACTGAAGCATTCTTGACAGATACAGGGTACTGTAAAACCACTTCTCCAAGCAACAGGGACGGTCCATTTTCAGGAAAAAGTGGAAGACATTTTATTACTACATAGTACAAATCTTACCCAGGTCAGCAGACTTGTTTCTGAGCTCCAATGTGAGTAACTTAGACTCCTTTTCATATTTCTCCAATCTAAGAAAACAGTAATTTGAAAAAAAAAAAACCCCACTGTGTTGTACAAAGCAACGAACTTGAAACTTAAATGGCAACAAAACAAAATCTTGCCACAAGCATTATAAGAACATTTGCCTTTCAACAGGTAGGTGATACACACACCTGCCACACATATCAAATTTCACTTCTACAGCTTTGGAAGAGCTGACAAAAGTTAACAAGTATATCCATACATAAATCCATATTTCTTAAAAATAGTATAATGAAATTTGGGAAGGGAAGCAGAAATTTGCTTTCTTTTACACCAATATCAACCAGCAAAACTAAAAAAAAAACTACATTAGATGATCTGCATTTAGACCAGCGTGTCAAGAAAAAGTAAATTTCAGCTTCTTATCTCGTTTTTCTTGCATTTGTCATAAACTGCAACTACTTAGAAGACACCTTCATGCCCTATACCACAAATCACTGTTTCTTGAAAATCTCAGCTGTGATAATGTAATAAAATACACCTTTACTGCTCTGTTCTTATTTTTAGAAAAGCTTATGTTAGTCGCTATGAGATTCTTTGACAAATGCATACTTCAGAAAAACAGAAATACATTAATAACAGGCACTGGCATTAACCAGTACCATTATTGCACAGGGAAGAGTCTCTTCCTTACTAAATGTTCTATTAAGAATGAACTGTCAATTACTAAACAAGATTACTGCTCTCTTAAATAAGACCTGCATCCATGCACTGGACCACATATGAAGTTTAGGGTTTATTCCCAGTAGCTGAGCAAACTAATATTTTACCTATGATTCTTGAATTTAAACTGCTTAATTTACCTATTTTGCTCTTTTTGCAGCAAGCTTTTCAAACTGGAAATAGAAGCCTCTAACTTCTCTCTCACGGATGCGTGCAAAACCTTATTTTTTTCACATTCTTCCACCTGTGCTTCTTTCTCTTCAGTGACCCGAGTTAATGCTTTCACTGCAGCCTGCAGTTCAGTTTCTAAACTCTTCTGAGAAACCTGCGAAAAATAATTACAGTATGTTTTACATCCACTACATTTTTCATCACAGAGATACAATTGTTTCATATATAAAGCGTCAGTAATTATTTATGCAATTAAGTGCCTAATTTACTTATTCTGGAAAATTATAGACAAGCTGTACCTCCATTTTTTGCAATGAAACTTTGGCCTCTTCCAGTTCTGCCCTCAAATGTTCTTGATCAATCTGAGCTGCCTTTAACATTTCTTCTTCAAGTCCTATGTAAAAAGATACCAGCTTACCTTCTAGGGTATTTACTAAAAATGCTTGCATTTCTATTTTACAGATCAATACATTCCCACAATTTAATCAAGTTACATAATGTATTTATGTCCTCATTAAGGAAAAACCTTCAAGTAGATTACTTAATTAATAGTAACCAAAATGCAAAATAGCACATATTTATAGCATTTAATAAATTGCAGCCACTTAAACCTATCTGGCATTAAAACAATACTAAAACCTTCCTCCCTGCTCCCCAGGGAAGGGGATGCTGAAGATTGCCTCAGTTGAAAATTACAAAGGTACTTGCATCATACACTGTAAATGTTTTGTAATTTAAATGGTTTAAAAGTACTGCAAAACAAGGTCTGAAAAGTAAGTTTCCTCAGCAGCACCTGATTTTAAATTTGTAAAACTCAAATAATGTATTTTTCCCTTGCAGTCTTCAAAAGCTCTCACTGCTCGGATCACCCGTAAAAAAGAGCCCTTCAGAAACAGTTATACTTACAGTCCCAGTCAATCCTTTGTCTATTTGCAAGTACGATTCCACTTAAAACCTGTCACATTTGGGGGGTTATTTGGCCAAGAAATGAAAACATGCCTTGTTGAACAGAGAGTGAGGTTATGTTGACTACTGAATAAAATTTATACCTTGAAGATCCCTCACTAAATTGATGTGAAACAGATCAATACAGCACCAAGGAAAAAAACCTTATGTATTTCCATGCCAGATTTACTATCCAAGTCCAACTGAAACTGGAAAAGTCTCCAGAACAGCAGCAGGGTTATGGTGTCCTGGTAAAACTGCTCTACCAGAATAGAAATGACAGGGTGTGTGGTACCTTTACAGTACTACAACATGTTCACACCAGAGTTTATTGAAGAGTAAAAGAAAAATCCCTTGCAGTGAGGCTGTCATGTCAATACAAAAATAGGGCACAGCCCAAGCCTAAAGAGAAACCCTTTGTTATTAAGTAAGGGCCTAGATTTTTTAGTCGCACGACTGTGCTGTCAATCCTGATCCCACATCAGTAGCTTGTGTTCCAAACGAAAACACGGCTTGCAAAAATCTACCGCTGGTAAAGTTATCATGAATTTGTTTCTTACACTTCTATTACCAATTACATTTTACCAAAGCACAGAAAACTCTTACTTTTTGCTTCTACTAAATCAGCAATCTTATTTTTTGATTCCTGCAGCTGAGTCTTGATGCCTCTTATTATATCATCTTTTTCATCACTCTGCATGGCAAGAGCTGAAATCTAACAAAATTAAAATAACATCATAATGAAATCTATAAAGAACAGATTCTCAATTTTCATGGTGCACACTGTATGATTAGCACACAGCCTGCTGTCATATACATTAAATAAGGTGGTCAGACTGTAGCCAAATATTGATCAAGCCACATGAATGTGGATGAAAAAGCTCTTCCATTCAAAAACAAAGCATGTATCCTACTAGGTCTAAGTGAGCAGAATTTGACTTAAAATGCGGCTCCAGCTGTCATTGGCGTCCTTTTTGCTGATGCCCAGAAACACCCCTTGCCGCTTTGCAATATCACATTCCCAGACCCAGAGAGATGCTCTGCTTCTCAGATTTCTGCTTGCAAACTAAAAACTCTTATCACAATTAATTTCTACAACTTAGTCAGTCTTACATTATGGTTACCTCATCACCACTACAAAAAAAAACCCTACTCTAATGTCAGCTTCTGAAACTCTCTTACCAGCCTGAGGTCCGATACACATTAGAATCCTTCTTTCCACCTTCCCTCTTACCTGGAGTGAACTACACTGTTCGCAGCTATAAGGAGCGATGACTGCTTTGCTAATTTTACACTTCTGCACCAGCCACATTTATAAAAGCAAATGTATGTATAGAGAACAGAAATAACATTCAGTGTTTACATGCTGCTTTTAATTCCTGTCACTAAGACATCCCTTGTTACGACATAGCAGCCTAATTCACATTTTATTCCAAACAAATAACACAGAAGGAACATACAATCAAGAGGTAATTTGTAGTATTTATTTCCAACCTTCCAAAATATTTTAGAATACTATAGAGCCTATAGTTATTTTCATTTGATATATCAGTAAGTTACAAAAGAAAACCAGAGTTAAAATATTAAAGAAACTTAGATTGTAAAACTGAGCAAACCTGCTTCTCCTTTATACTGACTTCCAGTCTGCATGCTTTCTCAAGGTTGTCCACTTTTTCTGCTTCTTCTTTTACTTTTGAGATACAATATCCATAATTAATATACTAGCAAAAATACACTCCAAGTTAAATACAATATCCAGTTTAAGATTGCTTACGATTGTACAGCTGCACTATTTGTTTCCTAAAGAGTAATTGTTGAGGTCATATGTAAAATTACTTTTGGATCAGACAAATTACTTTTCGTGACAGCTTTCCACGGAATTAGTCCATTATCCCATGGATTACTAAACAGTTCATTATAAGAAACTAACACAAATGTATATGTAAAAATGGAACAGGGGCATAATAGCATAAATAAAGCTAATAATTACAATTTCTGTAGCTATACACTAGCGCATTGTCATTCAAATAAACTAGTGACATAAAATAGGTGCTGATCTGTCCTTTACAGACAAAATCCAGACTTCTGAGTGACTACTTGAAAAATGAAGTTCCAAATTTGACTCACTTTTGGAAAACCAAAAGAAGGAACCAGGCCTCTAATAGGCAGCGTGAATAAAAGAGGGCTCAGCTTGTCACAGTATTAAAGGTCCACCATTCCAACACTTCCTATCTTTCTGGCCTGAAACTGCATGCAACAAAACCTATAAAGTACGAAATTACTAAGCCTGCAGCATAAACACAATAAACAGAATTCTCACATTTGAAAGACATATCCAATCTGGTGTTCTCTGCTTGCACACGAAGCTCCTCAAATGCCATTATCATTCTCTGAAAATAAAATTCAATATGTATGTTAATAAAAAACTAAGTACTTTCAGTAATGGAGAATTATGTTGATGGTTCGCAAACAAACAGTATTACGAGTTCATTCAAACAAAATTCAGAGCACAAACATGATTTGAGTTAACAGAATGTTATAATTATTCCAAGCCGGAGGTTTAAGAATTTCTGTACTCAAGATCTAAGCAATTTCAGGGATGAAATATTTTTACTGGTCCACATTTGCAGATCCCTCACACAACAGAGTAGTTGTGTGTTTCTCAGTTGCTAAAACAACCTATAATTAATGTTTAACCATTACACCATGTACTCTCTGATTCTGCTTAATATTAAGTTCATTACTCCCGAGCAATGATGCCTGGCATTTCTCTGTTATAAATATACTGGGGTCTCATCTTCCACATTAGAATAATTAATAACAAAAGTAGGATGAATTAATTTATTTGGCAGGACTGCATTTCTTTTACAAAATAAAAAGTTAAAACCCCCTATTTAAGTCGAAGAATATTCACACTTTACACTTCTTATTCCAAACAGAGTCACCTGTTTCCATAATGAATTTTGTTGTTCTGTGTCACACTCAAAACTGAAATTGATATTCTTTCTTCATCTTTATTTTATATTGCACTCTACATTAAATGAAATGATTAAATAGAATAACCTTAATATACCTGACCCAAGACACTGCTATGCAATCTGCTCTAGCTGACCCTGCTTTTAGCAGAGAACACTCTCCAGATGTTCTACAGAGGATGCTTCCAACCTCAGACATGCTGTGAAATCAGCAGATCGGTCAAACAGTGTACAACAAGAGAGAAGTCATGGCAGTCACCTAACACCAAGGCAGATCATACATATCACATGGACCAGACAGATCTGCATCCCAGACACTGTTGTGTTTTACTCGGTGAACATGTCCTATACAATACAGAAGTAAAAGGGACTGCAGACCTGACTGCCCACATCACACAGGACAGTTCTATTCCCTTTATTATCAGAGAACGTTCTTTGTACGAACAGCACCTCATCCTACGCTTGTAACTTGAGTATCTCCACATATCCATCCAAATCAGATCACATCTGAGCTTTTTAACAATCTACATCACTTACTTCAACGTTGCTATTAAGTTCCACATACAGTTGTCTTGTTTCTTCTCTTTCATGTTCATCTATCAAAGTAAGAATGTACCATGAAGTTTCCCCTTTGAAAAAGAATGCCAGCTATCCAAGCCAGTATGCTTAAACAGTGTAATGAATTAAAAAAAGAATTACAGGCTCCTTTCCTATTTTAAAAAAAAAACCATTATGGAACAGGGTGCCAGAAGTTATATAATCTGGAGAAAATGCATATTCCATTGAGACAAGAAGCAAGCTCAGCTTTTCAAATTTCCTCCCTAGTCTCACTTTTTCCATGAACAGTGTAATTTTGGACCAATTTATGTAACTGTACTCATTTTCACAGAATTAACATTGTTGAATATTAATGTATCAAAACCAATAGTGTTGGAATATAAGGTTTAGCACTTAATTTCTTCCCATCAGCAGAGATACCCCTGACCACACAACTGTCACTGTAGTATGTCAGTAACATTTTTTTCCTTTCACTTTTGTAATTTATATTATTTTTCCCCAAGAAAACAAATATAGAAGAGTAAGAGACACAGCTATCAAAGAAGTACAGTACATCTACACACAGCTGTTTGTAGAAGCAAGGCAAAAAAGAAACAGACACATAAACACCCAGGATCAAGTTAGTAAAATTGCAAATATTCTAATAAAACTTCTGAATTTTGTACAGAATAAAATCCCAGGTCAATAACATATTTTGAAACCCCAAGAATTTACACTTTGCTAAGCTGTCCAGCTGTCTTGGCTTGGTCAATTTAGTGAGAAGAATGCTAGTTAATCATAGCATCTTGGAACTTGCACTTCTTTTCTGCCATAAATCTGTAACTGCTACAAAGAGGATAATTTCCACTTGGAAAATTCATTAGAGAGAGGTGGGAAAGGTAACAGGAGTTAGATTCTACTGCCTAAGCAACGCCAACAAAGCACCACCTCTCTGAATTTATTCAAGATATCTCGATGGGACTGATGAAAGCCAGTGGGCTAATAAGACACCAGGAGACCTGGTCACCTTTCAGCAAACTATTGTAACAGCTTCAGAAAACATTGGCACTTAACACTGCAAGCATACATCTATTAGATCTATGGTTTCACTTCCAATTGCTCTCTCCAGAGAGCCACATAGACTTTATCGCAACAACGGGAGAGCATTTGGAAAAGAATGACAGCTTTTTTTCCTTTGTGAATTTAAAGAAAAACAGAAGCGTGTTTACTTTCACAAATCAAAATTTAAATAGCATTTACATTTGGTAGATTTCTCTGTGAAGTGTGTACAGGTTTCCTTAAGCAGGTTACATAGATGTCTTGAAGTGCTGTTTCTAAAAGAGGGGAAAAAATACTTATGTAGTAACAATGTAAATGCCCCAATGCCCATCACAATTAAACACCTGTAACTTCCCACACTAATACAGCCCACAACAGAAAAAAACCAATTACTTTCACAAAAATATATTGGACTGCTTTACTTACTCTTTCAAGAGATCTTTATTTTCACATATTTCATCTTCCAGTTTTAAACTTAGTTTTTCATTTTCAAACTAAATTTCATAGGGAACAAATAAAAAAAAATGCATTGTTACTGAAAACTATGTTTCACATGCTACACGTACACACCCCTTTCACAGAACAACCATTTTACCAGGGCAAACTGTCAATCAAAGATGACTCACGTTACTGAAGCCAATTGAAACAAACAAGCAACAAAAGAAAGACCAATAAATTGTTTAAAATATGTATTTCAGTCACAAAGCTGCCCATCACCATCAGCGAGATCCAAAACTCAGATAAAACACAGCATGCTTCTTCCCGTATATGCTGAGTACAGAAACATGCATGAGCATACCTCACACATACCAGGAGGACCAAAGCTCACTTAGCCTTGAAAAGGGTTCTGCACACACACAATATGGTGTGCAAACAATACAAAGGTAGGATGTGCATTTTTAGTAAGAGGAAAAAACAATTCTAAATCCCAAAATGTCATGTTTCCTTTAACAGCAGCAAAGCCACAGGTCGTTGGTATCCAGCCAAATGGCTTCTTTGAAGTCATCACACTAACAGTTCAATAATTCTTCAACCTATGTAATGTTCTTTAATATTTAATTGTATGAATAATATTTTCATGCTAAATCAAGAAAAACATTCTCTATACTTTACATATTCAATGAATACTGTACAATACTGGCCTGCAATTCTTGAATGGCTTTACGCTGTGCTTCAATAATCTTCCTATTTTCTTGCAGTTTTCTTTCTTTCTGCTTTAATTCAGATTCCACAGTCAGCTTCCACTGCTTGATCTTCTCAGCTTCTTTGTAGAGTTTTGAATACAATTCATTCATTGTTTCTATATTCTATTAAAACAGGTTCCACAATTTAACCTCAAATGTTATTTACTTGACAGTGTTTCAGATACAGATTTATCTCTTATAAGTATCACAGCAGAATTTTTTTTTTTTTTTTATCCACAGATGATGATACAAGTTTATATATGCTCAGGAACCAAAGTGTAAATCTTTTTGCATCCACTGTGTACGTATCAACAGACATTACAGAACAAGAGGCACAAACACCCACTGCCTTCAGACACAGCGACATTACTGAACAGATAGCCTTGAAGACACAGGCAACTGCACTACACCAGAGTCAGTAAGAGTTTTGCCAGAAATGTCTGTAAAGACAAGATTTCTTCCATTAGGTTCTCCACACCATTTCCCTCCTCTTATTCTGACAGGCAGAGCTGAGAGCAGCCTAAGAGATCATTTCCAAGATCACCTGGGACATGTTTTTGCAGCTGACTCATACATGGGAAGTAACACCCAACCAACCTTGTGCTCTCAGCACACCTATGAAGTGCTGTACAAAAGCAGCACCTGATGGTGGATTTAGGCAGGTAAGAGCAGTGTAGGGGGGCCACAGGGCAGTTCTGCAGTTGGTCTCAGGTATGACGTTCCCCAATACTACCCTAATTCTGGTTGCATCATGATGTTATTACTGTCCCAAATGCACTGAACAGCTGCTAGAGCTAAAAAAGGCTAGTCCTCAGGGATATGGAAAACACAGAACTGCAAGCAGTACGGCAATATTTTGTTACAGCAAACAGCATTTTGTATCTGGGAAGCACAGGAAGCCACCGTCAAAAAAAAAAATCAGTTTTACTGAGCTATACTAAAGCAGAAAAACATTGGTAAAGATGATATGGGAAGCAAAAGCTTGCAGGAACCACCTCACTAAATTAATTTGTATTGATAAAACAAAGCCAGACATGGCAATTGGGATAATCTCCTTCAGTTTTCCAAGGATCCCCAACTTCCATCCTTCTGCCTTTCAACAGGCTATTTGGAACCAGTTTCACAAAGATATATTTAAGGGTCTAAATCTTATACTGATTAAAACTCCCAGGCTCTCAAGGCACTTAAAAACCCCACCCCTCAAAAAAAACCCAAAAAACCCACAAACCCAATTCTTGGAATTAAATGTTTATCTCCAGGCACGTTCACTGAATCACAAATACCTCCTATAAGTGTTCAGCTTTAAACAGGAGACAGAAAATTACTAATCCCCTTTGACTATTTCCTTTAGCCACAAAGTTTCTGCTGAATGTTTCTGAAAACAAAGTTAGAGGCTCCAAGAAATTAGATATTCAGAGTTTATACTTAGCTGACCTCTTCATCTACCTCGGAGCAAAGTTTTATTTGCTGTGAAATCACATCTGAAATATGAAAAGATTTTGATCAATGTATTAAAAAAAAAAACAGCGAAGCTATATTTAAAAGAACAGTGGAGCTATATTTAACAGTGCTACAGCTATGAAATTGTTAAAGTGCCCCTGAAAAATGTTGACAATATAGAATACGCAGGGTAAAAGCTTATTTTGTTCTTACCCGAATCAGCGATTTTGCCACGGTTCGGGGTGCTCGTCATCACAAATGGCACATTAAAATCATCATCTGGGCACTTGTTAAAACCCTGTACAAATTTAAAAATTAGTTTCCTACAGGTAGATTTTTAAATAGGGATGATGCAACCCAGACAAAAATCAAACTTAATTTTTTTTTTTTGCTTTATTTCCATGAGGACTTCTAAACCACATCTGATCATATTTTAGCATTAAAATTTCATTTTACAAGGTGTTTTCGAGGCCACACAAACCTATCATGTCAATAGAGTATTAGAATCTGAACGGATTTCATGAGGAGCTCGGGGGGTGGAGGCGGGGGGGGTAGGAGGGGAGCGGAGAAGCGGAGCCTCGGGAGCTGAAGCGCTCCCCGCCCCCCGCCGTTACCTGGCCCGGCACCGCTACCCGGCCGCTCGCCTGGGGTTTGACGGCGGACACCTGGCCCCCGCTCAGCCGCGGCGGCACGAACAGCTTGAAGGGCTTTTCTTTCTCCATGGCCACGGAGAAGCGCGGCGCCTGAGGCAGCGGCGGCCCCTGAGGGGAGCGAAAAGGCGGGAAACAGCGGGGAGGGAGGCGCGTGCCGGGCTGCGCGCGGGCGGCTGGGGCGGGCGCTGTCGGGAGCCGTCGGGCTCTGCTTGACGCTGTCGGGTGCAGTCGGGCGCTGTCGGCGCTACTGCAGGTCACGCAGCCCGCGCAGCAGCGCGCGCAGCCGTGGGTCGGTCGCCTGCCGAGCCGCCTGCGCATGCCCGTGGCGCAGGGAGCGCAGCTCCGTCAGGCGCCCCACAAGGCGCGCAAAGCGCTGTGGGTCTGCGGGGTGGTGGATCCGGGCGTGCTTATAGAGGAGGCCCAGCAGCGGCTCCTGCAGCTCCTCCACGAGGCGCCGGTTCCGCAGCAGCGGGCGGTCTAGGGCAGAGGGAGAGTAAGTTACCAGAGGAAAGGAGTGGTGGAGGGGAAAGAAGGTGTGAGGGAGGTGGTCTCATTTTGAGGCACCTCGGTTACCTGAGAAGAACACGGTGGTTGCGACGAGCAAGGCGTACTCTGGCTCGGTGACTTTTAGCTCTCCCATGCTTCTGTAGAAGTAAAACAGCGCCGTAATGAACTCCTCTGTTATCCCTGAGAATTACATAAAAGGAGATGTTATTTCCATGCAGAGTCAGGTGCCGCTGTCATGGATCGCGTCTGTCCTGATCTTCTGAGGCTCTGGACTGTTGTGTTGCATCAGACAGCAAGCAGGCTTTGTGAACACGACGTCTGTGTTCGAAGCGATAAGCACTGAAGTTGTAATGCGGAGCCTTTGAATCGTGGAACCATTGAGGTGGGTAAAGGCCTCTAAGTTTATCCAGTCCAACTCTCAGTACAGCACCATCTTGTCTACTAAATCATGTCCACGAGTGCCACAGTCACACAGTGTTTGAACCTCTCCAGGGATGGGGACTGTACCACTGCCCCAGATGGCTTCTGCCAATGCTTCACTCTTTCAGTGAAGGAATTTTTCCCAATATCCAATCTAAACCTCCCTTGGTGCAACATAAGGCCATTTCCTTTCGTCTTATTGCTTGTTACTTGGGAGAACTTTTCATATGTACAGCTCAGGCTGTCCTAGGATGTAAGGAAAGATGGAAACCACCTCTTCTTTCCATGAGGATGGAACACTGGTGCACGTGGCAACGTGGTTCAAGGGATGGAGGAGGATGGGGAGCAGAGAATGAGCAGCAGCTTTGCCTACAGACTTGCTCAATAAGGAAGAACAGGCCCAGCAGAGGAAAGGAATCCCAGGTGTTTTGACTCTTGGACCTCCATTACCTGTGGTAGTAGTGGAAGTTGGGTCCTCTTCACTATGAGACATTTCCATGGAATAAATGTTGTTTTTATCAAGACTTTGAACGTGACAGCATGTCCCACGATCAGAGAATCTGACATAACCTGGAACAAGAGAGACAAGTTCCCAGCCAGGCTCAGTGTGATTTCAAATACTGCTCTGCGTCTGCTTTGGAGATAAATACCTGAAATTTTTCCCATACCCACACAGGTAGAAAAAAAAAAAAATGTTCTTTTTGGCATCCAGCACCAAGTCAGTTGGTTGATAGTTGTTGGTGAAAGCCTCTTGTGTTAAACTTAACACAAGATACAATAAGTCATTAGTATGACTAAGATTACCCATCCACCCCACAATGGGTGCAGATGCTCAAAAATTTTGCTCCTCTTTGGAACCAATGGGAGGAAACCAGATATCCAGTTTACTTACTTATTTATTAACTTGCTTTTGTATACTATTTGGGGAGGGGGGGAAAGGCTGTAGGAGGGATGTGGGCATTACTGTTTCACGTACCACTGTGCTTGAATAGGACTTTATTTGAGATTAAGCAAACTGAAATTAATGGAAGTCGTTTCAAAGTGGCAGACGTCCTGCTGGTGTTAATAGCAGGCTTGTTAGGCAAACTTACTTTCACTTGCTGACGGTTGGCATTCATTGATTCTTTGGTTATATATTTGGGCTGAGCACAAAAACATTGCCTCAACTGTTGACCCTTTTAGCAGCGCAATCTGATCTTCACTAGCTAAACTCTCAAATCCTGTGGAGAAAGATGCATGTTAAGAATCAGGGAGGGCTGTGACTGCCTTTCAGTCCCTAACGGGCTGATAAAATTATTTTGTTCATAAAATGTCTTTACTGGAAGGAGCAGCCATAGTTAAGATGTGTGTACCAAAGCCTGATGGGATCTTTCTTGCTAGTTTGCAAGTTAGACAGAAAAAAGAAAAGTGCCATAGTCAGTGTCCAGCATTAGGAGATTCACAGGAAGATGCAAGTGAAAATTTTGACACCAAGCAAGGCTTTATTGAAAATTTCTTCTTACTATCTATTTCATATCATATGGCTAGATTGCCTTATGAATTTTCTGCATTGCTTAGCTACTGTGGACATTCTCCTTATTGACACCTGATATTTTTTGAAATAGTGTTCATCTTTTGACGAATTCATTATCTACACTTATAATTCAAGAGCAAAGGAACTTTCTTCATTCTTTTCTCAATCCTGATTGAAGTGGGGTGTGTAACATAGGAAAACAGACAGCTCATCCATTCTTTCAGATCTGTTCTACAGTAGTGCTGAATTACATCAGATATCTGCTTTGGACCTGTTGATTGACTTCTGTCAATATATTTTACAACAATGAAAAAATTATCGCCCTTTTGTGAAATGTTATTTTCTCAACTTTAGATTGAAATGTAGTGAATTCAGTTGCATGTTCCCTTGTTCCTTATTAAAGGAAATATGAACAGGAGCACTTGGTTATTCCCTTCTGTGCTGCTTTTCCCTTTGAAGGAACATCTGTATTTTTCATTGATGCCTGTAATGAATGCAAACTGAATGGGATTTTGGAGAAAGTGTAAATTAATAATTCACTCAAGGTGGTATTTTTAAGTCCATGTACTTTCAGAAAGTGTCTCTACTCCATGTCAGAAATGGAACAGAAATCTAATTAGAGCAAACTCTTAAAGTGAACGCTTTGAACTTGTCCTCAAGACAAGTAAATGGTAAACCTCATCATTAGGGTTGGAAGGTAAAACAATTGAATGACAATTTTCTTGAAGCCTGTATTTTTCTTGGATTCATGCCATCAGTGTCCGCCTCTTAAACAAAATGAGTCAGACGGTCCTGTAACATTTCCTGAATGAAGGAACTTACCTGGAAGTCTTTTTGTGAAATCCACTAACACCTGCACATGGACAACTGCTGTCTCAGAGAGACGGAGAAAACTCTCTTCAGGACTTGCAGTTTCTTGTAGCTGCATGGAAGAGCGTTTAGTCACATGAAATAACCAAGATATGGTGCTCAGGATAACAACAACTTAGCAGTGTCAGAGGTTTTGCTGTACACTTACAAACTTCCCTGCCTCCTCAAGGGGAATCGTGTACTTTTGGTGTGCTGCTACGATATGGTCAAGAAGCTGATTTTCCCCTGGTGTAAGTTCCATCTTCTCTGGGATCTGTTAAAAAAATAAGCCAGTGAGGTGACAGTGACTCGGGGCAAAAATAAATGATAAAAAGAGATATTTTAAATCTAAAAATATCCCACTTTTCCAGATCTTGTTGTAGATGATACGTGCTTACTGTTCAGTCCCTCATCTTCCAGTTTTATGTTGCAAAGAAAGCTGCTCTTCTGTTTGAAATTCTTCCTGAGTCGCTTTGACTTGCACTGAACTTCAGTCAGCAAACCTGTGAAGTGTGGGACAGAGTGTCAGTATCTGCATTTTCAAATAACTGTGATTTGAAATGATCACAATTATTATTACAGATAACACGGGTCTTGCATCTCCTCTAAGGAGCTACACTCCCTCGAGAATTTGGCAAGAGTTATTTGCTAAGTTAGTGTTCAGTAACCCCAAAGGCCTGAGCGTCCATGCTCTTCTCATGCTGTCTTGTGGCTCTGTGACACAAAAGCAGGAGGAGTTTTCACGAAAAGCTGTTGTGCCATTTTTAAATGTTTATTTCGAACGTGAAAGCACATCTGACGTGCTTACTGCTGCCCTGTTGAGGTTCCTTTGCTGAGGAGAAGGGATTGGCTTTGGAAGAGGTTTTATCTGAGTTGATCAGTAAAACAGCCAGTGTGGAAGAAGCACTTACATTCTGCTAGCATTCCCACAGCTTTACACTTCTTCAGGCGACATTCCTGACATTTCCTTCGCATGTACATGTCCATTTCACAGTGACCACCATTCTTGCACCGATACACTGCATTTTTGGTTATACTGCGTCGAAAGAAGCCTACAGACAAGGATCAGGTTATGACTGAAAGAATCTGCTGAGCTTTATCTCATAATTGATTGAAATGTTCAGTTGTCTTTTGGGGTTTTTTTTTTGGTTTTTTTTTTTTTTTTATTACAATGGAAACATTACCTTGATATTAAATCTGCATTTTGAAAACATAGTTAATGTCTTGTTCTTTCTAACTAATATTAATTGCTGTTTTTCTCACCTGATCAAGATGGCTCCCATATAGCAAGTTAAATTGTAAGCGGCAAGTGGTTATTACTTGTTTTTATTTCATTTTAATAAGTGAAATTAATAACACAGGTAATTCTGTAATAAATGGCCATGAGAAAATCGGCACCTGCTTAAACATTGTTCTAGAGGATAGTCAATGCAGGAATCACTTGGCTGACATGTTCATATTAAACAGGCATTTTCATTTAAACACAGCGTTTTTTCAAACCATGTTGTAAAAATGTGGATCTGGAGTAAGCATGTTAGATAAAGGGTTCCTTAGATGAATTACAATTCTCTGCGGAAATGTCAGCTTCAAAAAAAATAAACTCTGTTTGCTTAAATCATAGGTGTGGAATGTCATGCTGAGCCTGGGGCCACGGTCAGAATCGGGTCTGGAGCAGCCCATTCTCCACTTACCTTTACAACCCTCACAGGTGAGTGCATTGTAGTGGTAGCCTGAGGCCTTGTCGCCACACACCACACACAGCTCCTCCTGCCCCTTCACTCTTGGAGAAGAGTGGCTCAGTCGTGGCCGTTTCAGCCCTTGATACCCACTGCCGTCGGTGTGGGGAGCCGCAAAAGGGGCTTTGCTCAGCTCACAGGTGCTGATGGCACACTGCCCGTCGCTGTACGGAGAGTCCAGGCCATACATGCCATATGGTGGCTGGGAAGGTGGTGCCTGTAATGCCGGAGGAGGAATTTGGGTTGTTGAGTATTGACAGTATGGCACAGTCTGAAAATCCATGTCTTGCAGCTGGTAGTTGATGTGCTCCGGTAAAACATCTAGGAACAGAATAAATGGAAAATGAAACAAAAACCTGAGAAATATCTCAACATCAGCTACTTCAAAGTTTTAAAATGTAATCATAGATATTAGAGAAACAGATTTTCAGAAGGGCAGTCTGACACATTCTTTTAAATGTGCTCTCTGTCATGTTTTAAAACGCAGTCTTAGGTGAAGTAGTGAAAATGCCTTGGTAAACGTTTGGGCAATGTCGTGGGTGCCACTGGATTCTTCCTAACATGATTCCATGTCACTTGCTGACTGATAATAGAGGTGCCTTTTGATTTTTACCCTTACAGGTGATTTTTATTAGCTGTCTACATTACAGAAGAATATTTTACTATAAGTAAGTGAATTTTTAATGAGTGAAATGTTTATTATTGGTGCATGCTTCAGGCATCATTTTGAAAATGTCGCACAACAGGGGTCTGAGAAAGATGGTCCAGAAATCATAATGTGTTAAAAATTGCTGTGACAGGAGTCTTAAAGTTGAAGTTCAGCAGAGTAAAAACCAGAGGCTTATTTCATTTAGTATTTTCCCACGTAAAATCCTTTATAATTAAGAAATTCCATTTTAGCAAAATGGTACAGAATTATGTACAGGGACAGTTATCTATAAGATATGGAATAATCATTACCTATTCGTAATGTATCTGGAATGCTATAATAAAACCTGTATCTTCTTGCTGCAAGTTCAAGAGAGGCAGCCCCGGCAATGTTGATGTGAAACAATCAGTCCGCATAATCACACTATACAAAATCTATATGAGCATGTGCTAGTGTGTTTTAGTACCCTTTAGAGAGGGCTTGGTAGTCAAATGTGTAACTTCTAAGAGCTTGTAAAGATAAAGTAAAGTGAAGAAAATGAGAGGACTTTCCCCAGGTGCTTATTTTACTATACTGATTTTTCATGCTATGAAAATTTTGCTTTACTCACCGTAATACTGAATGGGCTCAGGAACACAATATCCATCAGGTACAGCCACAAATGTGTTGGCCATGTTCTGTTCCCAGCTGCACTGTTTCATTCACTTTGCTGTGTGATTGACTTCTAAGGCAACCTGGAGAAATGGAAAAATAAGAGGAACATTGACTGAGAAAGAACTGATGGGTAGGTCTAACTGCAGAGCTAAAACCAAAAATCTCTGGGATGTGAAAGAAAATCAGAGGGCCACGTAAGGTAAGGTCTTGAAAGACTCTGATATTAGGTTTTGTGCAATACCTGCAGCTATCTCCAGCTGAGAAAATGGTATGTAATTTCAGGGCATCTAAATTGAAGTCTTGTCCTGAAAGACATACATCCACTCCCCTCAAGCTGGACATATCTTTTGAACTGAACACTTTCTCTTTGTGTTGTCAGCAGAAGGTGAAGAGATGCAGTGGAATGCTCGAGGTTTTATTATCTCTAGTAAATATTTGTTCGAAAGAGAAATGACCCAACACATCATGAGGTACTTATCAGTTAGATCAGTTTGGCCTGGGCAAAGTCTACGTTTTCCAAAAAAAATGCGTATTTGCTGAAGATATGTGTTTCTCGATTCCAGTAGTTTTTTAAAATAAAAATAATAATAGAAGCTAAAATAAAATTACACTGATCCAGTCTTATATGAATATGAAATGGGGAGTATAAAATACATAGCACCAAATGCAAGGTGATCGGTTGATTAAACATTCTAAATCTGGGAAGCAGGCTTTCATTAGGCAAAGTTTCCTCAATGTAGGTGTTGCATGAGAATTGATTTGAGGATTTAGCCCTTCTTACCATGAAAGTTACTGCTTGGAATGACAGAATTCACAGCTTAGAATGAGACTTTGTAAATTGAAATTCCTACATTAAGAGAATGTTACAACAATATTAGCAGTAAATCCAGAGGTTATTTGAGGAATGTAGTGCTGTCTTGAAATGAGACTTAATGGTCAGAGCTGTGCACAAACTTAACTGTTCTGTTTTCTGACACTGGAACTTAGCGTTTACAAGCTTGTTCTGGTAGAAAATATCATTGGGCTTTTTAAAACAAAAACAAACAACTGAAGAAGATACATAAGGAAGGGAGTTAATTTTCTAGGACAGGAGAGTTTTGGTTATTTACGTGCCCGACTGCCATCGCCATGCATTACCCCCTGTGCCTCACCCGCAACAGATGAGGCAGCCAGCAGCAGGGCAGCACCCCCCCAACTTTGGGACTCACTGAAATTGCATGATACATTATCTGTTGGTCTCTCAGAATTTCAGTAGCCATCTCTAATCTCTCACACCTCCCTGGGAGTGAACCATGACCTGCAGGAGCCTTCTTCAGATCCTGCATACATTCACTTAACACTTTGACGTGCCAGCAAGTCAGTTCTACCTGCACACAAAACTCTGCTATGCACAGCAAAGCTCTGGAGCCCTGGCAGAAGGCAGCACGCTGCCCAGCCATCATTCTCAAAAGAGTAATCTGGATAAAGTTGGAATACGATTGGAGTCAGAGCTTTGAGTGTTCAGGGCAGCTACAGTTCTGACATTCCCAACAAAATACTCTGTGTCTACTGTTCTCTCTTCTGTGTTCTCAGTATAGTCACATGTTTTCTGTACATGTGTTTAGAAAGGAAGAAAAACCAGATATGTATTCTCAGAGACAAGGTATAAAGGTCTTTAGCCTGAAAAGTGGAAATAACTGAAAACAAAATAAGATGAATTTAATGACCCATCTCAAAGGATCACAAGCAGTAGCACAGTGTATCAGAGATAACAGATAATGGTCCGTCAAGATGAAAGCCTTTAGTCCTTACACTGACCTGAAAGAAAATGTCCTCTGCATAATGTCACATGCTGTTTTTCCTTCCTCTCTGCTACTTCTGAGATGCTATTTCTGCTGAGTATTTTCATGTATGAAATTCTCATAGTTTGGAGGAGGGGTGGGGGTTGCGCTTTTAATTTTAAAAGCTTCTGCAAATATGAGAATTTAATTATTGTTTTTTTCAGAAGAAGCTGTGGCCCAGACTTGAGGTCACTTAAGCATGTTTGAAAATGTCACGCTTCAACGGGCTTAATTTCAACAATAATCAGTCTCATGTACTAATAAAAGTTCAATATAAACTGGAATATCTGTTGATTCAAGGGCTTTGTTATCCAAGCCCTAATACAGTAATTCAACAACATCCAGTTGTTATTCCTAACCAAAAGGCTTTTCAGTGTATCAAAGAGGGAAGCCATTACAGAAAAAAACGAAAAGGCATTAATTGATAAAATTAAGTAGAGTCACAAACCAGTCGCTTGAGAGAATGTGCACGTTCAGACTTGAGTGCATACTGTACAGCTGGTTATTGTTAGTTGTGGGGAAACATGGTGGTTTTATCATTTTCATTGCCGCAAAATACCATATCATCAACTTATAATATTAAATTTATTAAGATGCAAAACATCCTTTTTGTAGAAGAGGCTCCAAGGAGCTCTTTAAGAGCTGTGTATTGACCGTATTTCAACTGTCATAAATATTTTGACAGTCGAGTCACAGGGAAATTTCTTGTTTACAGAGAGTTTTAGAACTCAAGCTGAAGGTCTTCAGCATTTATTTAAGCCACCTTGTGGCACGTTAGTGGCCAGGTAGTGGAAGCAGACAGCACATTTCAGTCTCAGGGGGTAATCACTGCACTTTCGTGCTTCTGAGAAGGATAGCTTAATATTTAAATTTGTGACATTTAAAACAAAAAACGGGAAAAAAAAATGAACTGTGCACTGTCAGTGGCAACTATGTACGAGGTCAGGGGATACATTCAGTTTCACTCAAGCAATTCAGAATCACTGATTACAGTAATTAAAGAATGGTTTTGCAGGGGAAGTTGTAGGATTGATTATATTTGCAGCTTCTATTAAGGTTTTATCAGTTTCTTCCAGTTTTAATGTGTCAGGAAGCTCCTCAAAGCTTCTGTTTGAAGAAGTCTCACTTCTCATTAATTGTGGTCCTTCCTTGTCATGCACTAACCATAACAGGAATCATCTTATTTTGCCAATGGACTGTGTTGCAATTATCCGGTCGTCTTCCTTTGGAATCATTACCCCAGGAATAATTATTTTGAAGGTGTAATTTTTATACATTGTAAAATAAGAGGTTAGAGGTTGTTTGAGGCTTAACAGTTTTCCAGGTACTTTGAAGAAGGGAAGCAAGTAATGGAATTTAAGAGTTGTTTTGCTTCACCCTGTATGTCAAGTGAAGCAATGCTAGAACAAATTCTTGGCAGTAAGGTACCAAATTTAATTTAAAAGCTCATGTTTTCTATTTTCATTTAGTCAACTGTTTGAAAAGAAATTAAAAAAAAAAAAAAAAAGGAAAAGAAAGAAAAAGCCCATTGCCTGAAGTATTTTCACGTGGCAAATTGATTTGTGACTAGAGAAACAATTTATAACCCCAGAGCATTCAGAGTAGCAAATTAAATGCTTACGGTAGCTCCAGAGTTTCTTGCTTCTAGAGACGAGTCAGCGGGGCTGTAGCACTGGTCCGAGCTCTGAGTCCAGCTGGAGCAGCCCAGGCCTTTTCCCTATTTATCAGCTCCTGTGCATACCCTGGGCTCCAGACACTGCGCAGAGCAGCACTGTGGCTCCGAGACACAAACTTCCCACACAGCCTTCCTGGGGGTCGGAGCAAGGGCAGCTGTGAGTCCACATAAATCAAATAATAACTGGGTCATCAGGGACAAAGGCCATGGGGACCCTCACGTCACCGCTTCCCGGCGTGCTCCTTGCCCAGTTACTGACTATTCCGCTCTCGGGTGAAATTTAAAATTCTCTCGTTTTGATTGCTTAGCGTTGAATGGCTCAGGGCTCATGGACAATGTCCATTTACTGGGCAGAGACAAGACTGCAAGGGTGTTACTGGAGATACCAACACGCTGCAATCGTTGTGGGTGGGAACACCTGGTTAGGCCAGCGTCTCCAAACATGGAACACTCACCAAGTTCTTCCCTGCTCTAGTTCTGCCCTGCCATATGGATGCCACACAGACGGGGCTCGTGTATGCTCTCATAACAGAAAATGAACCTTAGGAACTTCTGCTGCTGCTAGTTTTGCAGTTTCATTCTTAAAAGACCCAACTACTTCCATTATTATTAATTTCTAATAAATTAATTATTACAGTCTGAGGTTTTCATCATTTCCTGGGTACAAGATGTGACCTTCTGCCAGTGCCTGTGCAATGTTCATGACTGGATGCTTTGAAGATGAGTTTGGGCTACCTGATGAACTTACTAATTGTTCTGAGTTATTTTGATATGTATAGGAGGAGAAAGAACTTTTGAGATATCTTCCAGCTCTGTTTTCTGGGTTTTTTCCTTATGTACACAAATTGTGTAAAATGCTGATAAAACGTCTGCTCAGTAACAAGCCCAGTGCCATTTTACTGAGCAAAGGAAATAATCTTGCGCTTCAAGCATACTTTGCTAGAAATGAGTAAACTTAGCAATGTGGTCTGAACACATTAGCTGAACAAGTTCATGTGAGCCAAAATCTAGAAGTGCCACTGAATTGGAGAATGAGGGACTCGCATGTTTTCCATAGAAGATAACCAGCTCCAATGACATTGGTTGGACCTGAACTCTTTGTGTTGCACCACTTTTTCTGCCTCACTTCCATCATCCAAGTAAACTGTGAGCTGCCGTACAGTCTAGCCTACACGGGATGGCTGCCTTTGTGCAGTTGTGGCTAAGAATTCAGGGAGTGCTGAAACTGCAGTCGAGGAAAAGCTTCCCTAGGTCAGTACCTGTTGAGAGGATTCATTCTCAAGCTAAGCAGAATTCTTTATTCATCTGAAGCAGAGATCCTAGGTCTCTGTAATGTGTTTGGTATCTGAATAGTTAAAGGAAATCGTATCTGCTCCAGCTGGATCTTCTCTACATAACTGGCCCGTTCTTCTTGGTCTGGTATTGGATTGTTTACGTAACTTCAGTAATTAACCACTATCAGCCTCATTAATGAAACATAAACCACCTCTTCTGCTCATTTATAAAGCATTTGTCATACATGACTTAAAACAAAGGGCAGAATCTCAGCAAAGCAACAGTCCTTCAAAAACTACCGAGACTCTAACTGAGAGTCATTGCGGTCACGTTGTTGTTGTTTGTCAGTAAAAACGGAGCAGAAGCGGTGGCATTGTCTATTGCTTTTGGCTAACTCTTCACAAAAACATCTGAGCTCTCTCACACAAGGGCAACAATGCCTCGACAACTATTTTGGCCATTTCAGTACAAAATACCAATGTTCCAGCTCATTACTGTAAATCATTAAACGACGAAAGCAAGAGTGTACTACACAATTGGGAGCCTTTGGAAAACTAATTGCTAATTACAGGAATTGTCATTCTATGTGAGTTAAAGGTTATATTGAATTCAGATTATTTCATTATAGGATTAAGAATCTCCTGGTAGTAAACTATTCTGTACAATACTGAAGAAAGTTGAACATTAACAATACAGTTTGTGTATTAAATTGATCTAATTTAATTTTTACCTGTTTTTGTTCTAGAGAAATAAAATGTTTTAGAGGCATAAAATACACCGGCAGGTCAATAGATGCCCCAAATTTTGTGTTCTGAGAGCCACTTGCTTATACAATATCATAAGAAGTTCATGACAAACCAGCAAGCTCTCCATTCACCCTCTCTCCTGGGTTTTTTATTGATCCTCGGAAGTGCAGTGATTCTGGCACTGTTAGGATTTTCTGCACAGCCAGGGTGAACTGCAGCCGTGGGAGAGAAGCGGCACAAAGCCTCATCACAGACATCCTTGCAGGTGGTGTTACCTTGCACTGCTCGCTCTCAATAAGGGGACAGAGTGGATTTGAGTGGATCTGCTGTATGTGGTGAATTTGGTATTGGATCGTGTGTTCCAAGGCAGGATCGGGTCCAGAAGCTGCAGCAGTGGGAAACTGTCCCTTGTATTCAGCACATTCCTGAATAGTTTGGATGCAGAACTTGAGGACTGGCAGAGGAAGCCTGTGCGGGAGTGGGGCTCAGCTGTACACAGGCATCTGTTACGGGGAGGGCTGCAGAGAACAGAAGAACCACTGCATTTATATAGTGTGCAAATGTGAAGTTATTCAGCTATTTGCCCCAAAAGGGCTGATGGGACCTATGCAGTGAGCAGCTCCCATTTAGCAAAAATCCTAACAACCTGAATGAACATTTGACAAATGTTGAATTTTAATGAAAGAGCTAAATTTCTTAAAAATTTCTTGAATTCTGTGCTTTTAATATGTTTGGATTTTGTTCCATTTTGGTGTTCCTCCTGTGTGTAAGCACCTTCTCAGCCATGCTCAGGCTGTGTATTTTTCCCATCACAGAAGTACTGGCTATGGCCTAGGAACAGGTTTGGCTCTGTAGCAGCTTTGATGTGCTTGGAGAGCCTGAGTGCTTGCAGCAAGCGTGTGCTCCTCCTGCTAGAACAAACTAGTGCTCCGTTTGACAAAATACAGCCATGTGGTTAAGAGTTATTAAAAGCATTAAAGCATTAACCTCTCATAACCTCATTTTTCACTTTGTACACATACATAAGTGTTTAATTGAACCGAAGTTAAACACTAAAAAGTTTGAGAGGCCAAATTTATACATTCTCTTCAGTTTATGTAGGATTGATGTGATAAAGCCAAGGGAATTATAAGGCACCACTAGTCAAAAAATGCTCGTCTGTTGATCTGTTTAAGTGCTGTTGCTACATACTAGAAGCCTTGGTGACAAGCATTCTCAGCATTTAAATGAAGAAGCTTTGTCCTACTGGGATCCAATCTACATCCTGGCGCCACTCTAGCTCGTTCTGCTGCCCCTGGAAACAGAACAAATGATTCTGTGTCATAAGATCTGCTGGAGAGTGGGTGATCTGCATCCTCAAGTGAGAACACAGGACTGTGCTGTGTGGCAGTCGTGTTGTAGACTCCCACCTTCTTCTCAAGCTGCAGTTTTATTTCCAGCAAGCAGAAGCCCACGGAGGGAACACACGGATCACAAAAGGCTAGCAGTACAGCAGTGCTAGCACTCTGTGCCCAGCTTGTCACTACCTGCATGAAAGTCATGAAACATCAACTCTGATGCCAGGGGAAAGTGAGTATTGCATGTCAAGTGTAAAGGCAAGGAACAGAACCAGCCAGCACATAGTCTATACGTGTAGTCTCAGTGCAGGTGTAAGGGTCCTGCATGCAGCACAAACAGGGTGTTCCTTTAGCTGACTTCCTGACAGACGTGAGTTGGAATTTCCAGTGCTGCATTCCCAAACAGCTCCTTGAGGGCCTCCCTGCTGTAGGGCTGAGTCAAGTGGAAGGGTAGAGATGGCATGTGTGAGGGCACAAAGGTGGGGACAGAGAGGAGCCGGGGCAGTGAGCAGTGGCTGCAGCGTGGGGGGTGTCACGTCTGTAGGTGTTGCACCCGCACCTAGGGCAGCGCAGGCTTTGGCCAGCTCGTTACATAACCAGAGCGGGACGCACAGTAATTTTTGCCAGTTTTCCAAATGTTCGTGAGTCACCCATGATGAAAAAGGAATTATGGTAACAAGTTGTTTTAACTTTTTAGTATTGTCTAACAAGAAAAGTCAGGACAGACCAGAAGGTCAAATGTGCTACAAGGCGTGGTCGAGGCCTTTCATTTCACCCAAGTTTCTATAAAGCAGCATTACCTTACCCAAATTTGCAAAATGCATCTCATACTTTACTAATTAGTCCGAGTCTAATGAAATAGACCAAAGGCAGCCGCTTGCTTTGCTGTGTAGTGGGACGTACGGACGTTTTGGAAGCTCTGCTGGCACAGAACTGCCTTATCAGCGCTTCTGCTCTGGGCTCGGTGCCTCCGGGATCGCAGCCTCTACCTGACCGAGCTCTCCCCTTTTTCTGTCTGAACGGGGATTTAAACTTGAAACGCGACTCGTGTCAAAGGGAGCTCTGTTCGAACATCGATGTTGAAAACACTGTTAACGAGGCTGTTAATATTGAAAAGTAAAGCTTTGAGGCACACATCGAAGCGGAGCGTGGAGAAGGCCGGGGGCCGCGGGGAGGCGGGGGGCCGCGGGGGTGGGGAGGGGGGGGCGTGGCCAGGGGCGGTGTCGCGAGGCGGTGTCGCCCCCTGGTGGCGGCGGCGGGTCCGCCTTCCCCGGCCCGGGCTCCGCCATGTCCTGCACGATCGAGAAGGTGCTGACGGACGCGCGGACGCTGCTGGAGCGGCTGAAGGAGCACGACACGGCGGCCGAGTCGCTCATCGACCAGTCGGCGCTGCTGCACCGCCGCGTGGCCGCCATGCGGGAGGCGGGAGCTCCGCGCGCGGAGCAGGTGCGGGCGGCGCGGGGGGCGCGGGGCCGGGGCCGCGCGGAGCGGCCGCCGCACCCACCGCCGCCCGTGTGTCCGCAGGGCCCCGCCGAGCGCCACGAGCCGCGCCCGCCCCTCCTGCTGCCCCAGGAGAACACGCAGATCCGCGACCTGCGCCGCGAGAACCGCGGTGAGCGGGGGCGGCGAGGCCGGGGGTGCGGGGAGGTACCCCGGGGGCCGCGGGGAGCGCTCGGCGGGGGCGGGAACCGGGCGAGCAGCCGGTACCGATCCCGCCGCGGGTCCCGCCGGGAGGTCGCCGTGCCTAGTGCGGGGGCCGTGCTGTGTTGGCAGAGCTGTGGGTCTCGCTGGAGGAGCACCAGGATGCACTGGAGCTCATCATGAGCAAATACAGAAAGCAGATGCTGCAGCTTCTGCAGGGGAGAAAAGGTGAAGACGCAGAACCGGTCCTGCGAGCGCATCAGGCAAATTCTTTGGTAAGGTGGGATGGGGACGAAGAGGGCCCCTGACCCTGCTCCCTGTCTCCCTCAGACACCTTTGTTTCCATTCACGGAACGTCTGTGCCCCAGAAACTCTTCCCCTCTACCTGCTGGTGTTTTCTCGGTTCCTTTCATAGCAGGCAGGACGGGACAGTTACCAAGAGGCTGAAAAGCTTCACCCACTCCCAGCCCAAGGAAGCTCGTTTGTTCTGCACCAGGTGGCGATTCCGAGGCCCAGCTAGTGCGGGGTTCTCACGCCTCCCATCAAAGACATCAGGGCCATTATCATAGAATCATAGAATCACCAGGTTGGAAGAGACCCATTGGATCATCGAGTCCAACCATTCCTATCAAAATGTAACTTCTGTTGGACCCGCAGATATAAAGAAAATGTATTCTGCTCTCATACTTACAGTCCCAGCTCAGTAATTGCAACAAAGGGAGAGGAACCTCCTAAGTCTCTGAGCTGCGGGATGCTTGACTCTTAAGAAATCGTTGCCCCCAAACGTTTTTATATCCGAATACTCTGTGTGGTGGCCAAAACCTGCCCTTTCATCCATGCTGGATGCAATGAGTTCTGAACTCTAAGCTGTGGCTACTGGTAACTGCTGCCTCGTTTACCTTTAGGGGCCTAATAGCAGTGTAATAACATTAATTCTCTATTTAAAGCTTCTGAATGAAGTTAAGTATTTGTTAAAGCGCATTTTTATGTGATCAGAGAAGAGCAAGCTGGTTCAGCATCGTGACATCTCCTATCTTGTGGGTTTTTAATTGGAACTGAGGACGGCCTAACCTTTTGCACTGATACACGGCAACTCATTAGTTCTCTGTTTTGTGCTGCTTGGCTCTTCAAGTTCAGTACTGCTGTAATGCTTTGCTTTCAGTGCTTGCTCGGGTACGGGAATTGCTGTTTTATCAATTCATAACAGTTCAACCAAACTTCTGACATCATTCCCCGGCGCCACTATTGCTCAGTAAGTGTGAAGCTGAAAAGGCCCTGCAGAAGCCTTTGCTGGAATGTACCTCAGCAACTGCAGTATCCAGGCAAAATCTGCCCTACTTCAGATTAGATCCATGAGTTTTTCCATACCCACCACTTGGAGAACAGTTGCAGCCTTTTCATATCTCTTACTGAGCAATATTCTTATTATAACCATCTCAATGTTTAGCAAAAAACGTCATTCTTTCTTACCAGATTGACTTGTCTTTCTCATTCCTTCGGCTCCCTTCTAAGGGAGTTGTTTACATATTTTCTGAATAATGGAATTCAGAACCAAATCCTCTGCCCTGGTGACACATTTATCTTCCAGAAGCAGTGGAAAAACAACTGACACTTAGAGAAGTGCCACCCTACAACATTATCTGATGCTCCTCACAGTGCTTTGTGATAACTTTACATTTCTGTGTTATGCTAAAATGCTTCAAAAGCTCACAGATTCTTATCTTGCTCCTTCTAGCTAACTACTGGCATTTTTGCATTTGCACATTTGAGTTCCTCTCTAAACACGCTGTTTTGAAATGCAGTGCTCTTCAAACAGGAACTGTTGCTACGTAACCAGTTGGAATTTTTCAGTGTTCATTGTATGGGGATTTCTGAGCATCCAGAAAAGGCATATTCCAAAGGGTCAGAGTTGTACCTGGACAGGTTCTGTACTTGCTGTCTCAGAAGACCCTGGCTTTATTTATTTTATTGTTCTTGCTCGGCGCTTCCTTCTGAATGAGGCTGTTTGCTTCACACTGTTACTTGATCTTGAAATCTCATTTGCTTCTGTTTTTAGCATTCTTATAAATTCAGACTCAAGCTTTTGTAAACAATAAGACATTTACTGCATGCTTCTCATATTGACATGAACGTGAATCTGTTGTCTTAGTCCTTGTCACACTTGAAACTATTTCCACCTTTGTAAGTAGGGGTGCTTCATCGTGCTGACTTGTATAATTTTGTTTGCTCTTTCCATTGATGACTCCTGATAATGGACAATGACATACATGGTTTCATCTTTAAGTACTGTACAATTCAGAAAGAATTGCAAGTGCCTTAGGAGGAAGTCATTAAAATTCAAACCACGAAAATAATCCAAAACTGATAAAATGAAAGCTATTAATTTAGAAGGCATACATTACTATGGCTGCTTTTGCCTGAATGTATCGAATGTATTACTTTTATGTCTTTCAGGAAATTGAAGGTCAAATAGACAGAGTATGTGAGATGGGAGAGGTGATGAGAAAAGCTGTTCAAGTCGATGATGATCAGTTCTTTAAAGTTCAGGAGAAACTAGCTCAGTTGGAGGTAAGAACAGATGCAGTTGCTGGGGGTAGGTAGATCAAGCTTTGGGAGTCTCTAGGCTTACTCTGGACTTGGTGTGTGTCGAGGATTGGTAACAATCAAAAAATTGGGGATGGGTCAGGAAACGTAGAACACAATGTGTTTATTTTCAAGTTCTTGATGTTTGTATTGTGTGTGTGTAAGCAAAACACAAGCTTTAAATTACATGTTTCCTCTGTTACTGTATCAATGCCTATGGCATAAAATGAGTGTTTTACTTAGCTGTGAAGGATTGGGGCTACTTAAAAGATTATTGTCTTGATTGTGAATTAGCCCATTTCTATTTCTGTCTTTTAATGGTGAATTAGCTCATTTGTATTTCAGCACAAATAATTGATTTTGCAGCTTGAAAACAAAGAGCTGCGTCAACTATTGTCCATCAGCAAAGAATCTTTTGATGTTGGAAGAGAAGATCTCCCTGACTGTGAAGCCTAAGTCACAGGATAACCTTATCTCCAGATCTTGACTTCTGAGACTGTTTGGAACTACCCTGCAAGGATGGATATTGGTTTGTTCTTTCAGGTGTTTCCCTCTATGTATGCCTTCCAAAATGAGTGGGCTCTTTTCTCTGCATTTTTCTGAACAGACGTACTGTTTCTTGATGGCCAAGGCTTGCACCGAAGCTTACTGAGGACATCTCAGTAATTGCAGTGTACAGATGCTTAACCATGAAGTATTTGATGTGTACTCCCTCGTGATAATTAATTTCCTCTCCTTTTGTTATGTTTTATGAGTGTTAGTTAATTCCAGCTGTGCAGATGGCACTGAAGTCCACCCCTTCAGCAGCTAGGCAAGGTAATACAGGTTGTGATGATTAAAAAACTGCACTGTAAGTGGCAGGTACACATTTTGCTCCGCCTTCACAAAGCAGGCATGCAGAGCTATTGTTTTGCTTTGGCAAGCTAATACTGTTTGGCTGGGTTGACATTATTGGGGCAGTTGCTTAGAAGGAGGTGAGAAGAGCAGGTAGCTGGCCAGAGCCCCATGTGCAGTGACTTGCATAAGGAGTCTGTGTTACCTTGATGGAGGATGAAAACGAGAGTGAAGAACCCTTTCTGACGCCTGTGTAATGGGAAGGGTGTTGTGTATCTGAGTGGTTTTTTTATTGGTGCACCTGTGTGGGTTTGCTTGCGCTCCAAGGTGCGAGTACTGGCTCGCTCTGGTCCGAAGGCGCTGCCCTTGGACCCTGCACAAACACAGCACTCCAAGGCAAAGCTCCTTGGTATCCTGCCACCTGGGACCTCAGGAGGGAGCTGAGGTCTGCCTCAAAACTGACCCAGAATCGGCCAAGTAGACAGGTTTTTTTGTGTTACATCACAGGTGAGCCTAGTGACAGGTCCGATGTAGTTGTACTGAGGGAAAACAGCTGCATCTCCATAAGGATTTACCAATATCGTCGTATTTTGAACAGATTTTTATATAAAGACTTCTCTCTCTTACCCGTGATCAAAGTACAGTCCTCCAGAACAGAAAACATCTCTCCAACACTGGTTTACATCTTTTCCCAAGCGAGGACTTTGACGGAGGCTGACGGGATTCATGTTCCTGTGGCCATGTTTTCTTGCAGCCATTCAGGACACCCAGAGGGACGAGGGACCCGATTGGATTTCTATGTGTACATTTTTTCTATCAGAAGCTGTTTAAAAGGGAATAAAAAGACGCCCAGAGGACCGCGTCTTCTCGCGTGTGTGTGTTGTCGCTCCCGGGGCGGATCCCCTCGGGCCTGTGGGCACCTGACCGTCGAGGTCCTTAATGGAAAGAGTGCGCGGCGACCAAACCTGCGGCGCTTTACCCCATGCGACACCGTCAGCGTCTGCCGCCGTTAGACCGGCCGGGCTGACGCCCCTTTCGGCCGCCGCCGGGTCGCGGGCGCCGGGCTCGTCCTTGTTAATTACCGAGGCCCTCATTAGCGCGCAGCCCCTCTACCTCAGGCGCGTGGCGGGAAAGGGGGAGCGGGGAGGGGGAGGAAAGCGCCGTGCGCGCTCGCCATGGGGTGGAAAGGCGAGCGTTGTGGGTGCCTTAGGCGCGCGCGAGGGCTGCCGGGCACGGACGCTGCCGGAAGCGCATGCGCAGCGCGCGGGGGAGGTGTCGCAGGGCGTGGGCCTCCTCGGCGCATGCGCT